>LPNX010860228.1:78841-123960 GCA_001517045.1 Pseudotsuga menziesii
CTCCAAGGGGAGATCCAGTTCTATTTGTGAAAAAGAAGGATGGGAACTTTAGGTTATGTATTGATTATAACCAACTGAATAAGGTTATTGTGAAGCACAAGTACCCTTTACCTTGACTTGATGAACTCTTTGACCAAATGAGAGAAGAAAAGGTATTTTCAAATATTGATTTAAGGTTTTTTATCTTCAAGCCAGAATCAAGTGATTGAAGACATGCTTCACATGTATGTGATGGTTAAACCATCCAAGTGGTAGCATTATATGTAAACTTGGTAGATTTTGCATGTAACAATTGGCATCAAGCATAATTTAAAGTGAGTTTAATTAAATATTTATATGAAAAAATATGCAAGACAATAGTGAGTTGGGATAATTCAGTGAAAAGAATTGTTCTTGGGCCATAAATGTTTTAGGAATGGAGCAAGAAATTGCAAAATTTAGGAAAAAATTGAAGGTAGCTCAAGAAAAGTAGAAAATATATGCAAATAAAATAAGAGTTCATAGGGAATCGCAATGTGAGGACCATTTTTGCCTTTGAGTGAGGCCAATTGAATATTTCAGAAGCTTTGGAATTATACCCAGTTGTCACCAAGATATTGTGGTCCATTTGAAGTGCTTGAGAGGATAGGATCAGATTCATTTCCTACAAACATTAAATATCATAATATTTTTCATGTTTCTTTACTTACGAAATATGTGCATGATCCAAACCATGTGATTGATTGGGAAGTGATCGAGGTGGAACTTGAGGGAGAGTTTCAAATAGGGCCACTGTGAATCTTAGGAAAGTAGCATTGCTTCAGTACTAAGCCATTACATAACTGGTAAAGGTGCAATGGAAGAAATTTTGTCCTGATGATGTTGCATGGGAGCTAGAGGATACCATGAGAGAGGCATATCCATTTTTGTTTTTATTTTTAAGAAAAAATTGAGGATGGTGTTATTCCAAGGGGAGGGGAGTGTAATACCCAATTTCAACCCTAGAATGTATTAAATAAGATTACATAAAATGATGTAAATATGCTAGTAAATATTCCTAGTGCAAAGTTCAAGGCCAAGGCCCAACTAATGAATGAATAGACATGTATGATGTAAATATCCATATATGGGCCATGTGGTTGTCTTAGCATAATAATGTGAATCGATGTAAATATTATGTTGGAAAATAATAAAACGGTTCAAAATGGCTATGTTAAAAGCACTAGATGAGCTATGATTCCGTTAGAAGGGAAGGGGAAAGGGGACCTATGGGAGACTAAATCCTCGTTTTTCATGTGTCATCCTTAAAACTCATCCATTTTATACCATGTTCCTTAAATAACCCATTTACTTCATTTGACTAATCAATTCCAATTATTTAATGCATGTGTGAGGTTGGTAGAAAAGTCTTCTCATGTCATTATGGAAGAATAGGATGAATATACTTCTTACATGACAATTTTAAGAGTCCTTCACTCTATGGTTAGAATTGAGGCAAATTTTCTTTTCACCATTGCTCTCATCTCACTTTTAATCTATCATTCACTCTCCATGCAATAGTCCATACACTATTTGGTTTTCATGTTGTTCTCTCCATTGCTAATTACTAGACAATGAAATTTATCAAAAAATTACATTATAAAGAAGAAATTGTAGACATCGAGTGAATAATTATTATTGTAGGTTAGCATAGAGGTTGGGAAGGTTAGGAAACCTTTACCCACTATTTATTTGTTTTTCCTTAGATTCTTAATAACCCATGAGTTGATTTTACAGGAAATTCTATGAAATCATACAACATGTTGAACTCCTTTTTAAAGCACTAAAAAATAACTATAAGGAATGGATCCTTTGAGGGATTATTGAGTAGAGAAAGGGTAGGTCATCCTTGTTCTATGTGAGGTAGTGGAAGAGAGTTCCATGGTTGGGATGCCTGAATGAGATTCTTGTAGTGTTATGTGTTGAGTATATTGACTAGATAAGCATAATAGCATGGTGACATCATATCCCAACTCGGGATGGTACTTGTAGATGATACCTATGTTTGGGTGGAAAATTTCTCTTACATAGCTAGTTTATTGGATCTTATTCAGTTAAGAGATAAGTGTACATTATTGCTATGAATATGCAAATTATGTTTTTTTTATATTATGAAAACTATGTTATTATTATCCATGCCATGTTGTCTACACCTGCAAATGCATTTCTTGATTATGTTATTCAGGGGAGGCTTAAATTAGTTCAAAATTTGAATAATGGTATCCACACCGTGAAATTTGAAAGTATGGAATTCATAACTACCTAGCTAGAGCTTGGGGATTCCAAATGGATACGTTACAAAAATAGAGACATTCAACATGCATATTAAAATCCAATCGTAACCAATGTCATTGTTCTACCTATCAAATCATGATAAGAAAACTGTAGGAACTCAATAGAGGTGCTCTCATTTTTTACAAAAATGGATGAAAAAATGCCTAACAACCATACTTAACAATTGAAACATAGGTTCTCATTAGGGGTAAGTTTCAATTTGAACATCAAGTAAACCTCCAACAAATATTTTATCATGTAACTATCAATTAGATCAATATTGGCCCTAGGAAATTTTGCTAAATTTTGGTACACTATGGGAAAATTAATTTTTGTGTGAACGAGGTTACAACAAGGTGGTCCACTGAATGGGTCAAGTCCGACGAAGTGGACAAGAAAAGAGGAAAAATGGTGTTTTGACAATGTCAAGCTATGGAGTTAGTTAGGAAGTTAAGTTTTTGTGTCCACTTACATTAATAATTTTGTGTAGTGGGCGCGGGGTTAAGGGATATCAATAGCTTACAAATATTTAATGGGTTGGCAGTTCTAGGGTTGGCATT
Source organism: Pseudotsuga menziesii (assembly GCA_001517045.1). Lineage (NCBI taxonomy): Eukaryota > Viridiplantae > Streptophyta > Pinopsida > Pinales > Pinaceae > Pseudotsuga > Pseudotsuga menziesii. Next base: position 81,694 of record LPNX010860228.1, read on the forward strand.
TTTCTTAGTAATGGATCCAGCTAGTATACATTTTGCTAGTCTAAAGAGATTTTGGTATGTGTTGAAGTTATGAGCTGTAAAGAGTTGATATGAAAGAGTCGCATGGGGGATGTACGATCTACAGGATGTGTGTGTAGATCCATTGTAATAAGTTCAAGAACATAAGTCTACAAGTTGTGTGTGCAGACATGAAGAATTTATTTATTACAACTCAATAATAAGAAGAAAAATTATGTGGTTTTCTCCCATTTTGGATTTTAATGTTAAAAATCATGGTGTCAAAATTGTTTGTAATGATTTATGTGATATATTGTTTTTCTTATTGATGCATAAGATTATTAATGAATGTGTTTAGTGAAGGAATATACAAATGATAATAACATTGCATGATTTAGGATTACATGTCGTAGTTAGTTAATGTTATTTGTCAAAGCACATGGACCGTCAAAGATCTTGATTTGTCGAGGTTCTAGATTATTGGCATGTTGAATGTTGAGAAGGTTGGAATGTTCCCCCTCCTTCATACAGAAACCTAGTTCTTACAGTATTCAAAGGTACTTCAAGTGAGACCTCATTTGCTTCGCAGATGTCGTGGAAAGGGACAAACCCTTTTGGGTTAGTATATTGGGATTTGTTGGTATATGTTTGGAGAATCCAGGTTGAAGAATATTTGTTCTAACAAATGGTTCCATTGCCAATACTAATATATGTGTCGAAGGGGAATGTGGCATTCCTCGAAGCCTGAGATCAAGGCTTCGGTTGATCAGAAAGAAAGAGAGTTTTCTCAAGAAGAGAACACAGATCCACGACTGAACTGGGAAGAATGGTTAGGTAATTATATTTATTCAGGCATTCATGCAATCTTCTTTGTTGAGTTTCCTACTTGAATGAATGGTTATCAAGGTTAACCGACAAAAAGAGGTATTTCGAAGGGGGTGAGTCTAAATTTTGGACACTTTAATTGATTCAACGGATGAAAGGTGTGAACAATAAGATCTCTTGTGATGTTGATTACTGACTAGATAGTATATTGAAGGGTACATTACTGAATTTGATGTTGACACTATAAATTCCTACAATGCAACTGAAAGAGAGTTCTTCAAAGGATTGTAACGAAAGTTCTTGAGATTACTGATCCTTTGGATTAAAATGTTGTTGTGTGAAAAAGGGATTTTGAGGATGAACTCAAATGAGAAAAGAATTTGTGCTTGGTGGGCCTGGGTGTAGACTAGAGGAAGGTCTGGGAGAATGTATGGAATGAGATGAGATGATAAGGGGAGAACAAAGTGAGACAAAAAAAGAGTGTAAGTTTCTGTGAAGTGTGAAGAGATTTTGGTTGAACAAGAGGAGGATAATTGCGACAAGGAGAGAGAGTTAAAGTGTGACCGAATGAAGAGACTACAAACTAGTACTGCAAATCGACTAATATTCTTACGACAAAGAGGAGGAATACTGGCTCATTTAAGAAAAGAAGAATCTGTAGGTTCATCTTAGACTAGAGGTTATGACATACCCATGAAACCACGTACATCGCCATAAAATGAGATAAGACATAGTAGTTCATATTAGTTTTCCCATAAAAGTCAAGATAGTGGTAATAGTCATAGTCGTAGTTTGCCAAGTAGTAAGATTCCAAGTGTCAATCCTTTAACATTGAGTGAGTCAGTAACCAAAAGGAACATAATGGTTGGGGATGACATAAAATTATCGATTTTTCACGAAAATGGATTAGAGGATCCAAAACAACATTGGTTCCTTTTCAAGGTTGTATGGACTGTCAAACAAGTTCAAGATGACAATGTCAAAGAGCTTGGCTGATTATGAATTTTCGGGGTTGTTCCTTGGATTGGTTTATGAAATTTTCCATTGTTCTGGTTGGATCTACACAAAATATGGTAGCATAAATAAAGGCTTGGTTAAAAGACGAGTTCATAAAGTTGAAGTCCAAGTCGTAGTGCATTACTAAATTGAGGGATATCAAGCAGTCAACAACTGAATCTGTATGAGACTTTGACTAGGGGTTCAAAACATTAATGGCTTGTGTAAGTTTTTAGATGTTTGATGCAAAACACAAAGAGTGGTTCATATCTTCCTTTATAACACATATCTGAGTACCATTGATGCAACAAAATATTGTGTTGCAGTATGAGGCTTGGAGATCAATATGAAGTTAGAGGCATCACCATTTAGAGAAGCTAGTACAAGAATGGTTCAAATCCAGTCACAAATTTCCAATTTGTCACTACAGATTCAAGATATCAAGAAGGGAAAATAAGGGAATAATTTTGGTGTACCAGATGCAAAACAGAGGATCACCATAAGGATCAGTTCCCAACCTTCCAGGAATATCTAATTGTGGGAGCACCTAATCCATGGGACTAGGAAGGAGTGCCCTAGTGTCAAATATGTCAAACTATAGGACATTGAATCGAAGAGTGTCATGTACTCCAAAAACTTGTAAGTACTCCCCATAACTTATTTTGTAAATTTTTTTCGATTATTGGGGCATGATGAGAAAGATTGTTGAGCATATCCGTTGCTCACAGAATGAGAAATAAACACCTATCTTCTTAAAGAGGGAGAGAAATCTGAAATAAGTAATGCATAGTTTAATAAACCATGGGGTGGATTCCATCGATGTGTATGATGAGGATTCAGTCGAGGTAGAGTCTAGTTAATTTGTTACAATTGCGTTCACCCAAGACATTTTGCAAGGGACTCTCAGAACTTGACCTCGACATGCTCATATTGTAAGGCATTAGATCATACCATTAAGGATTTTCCACAACTCATAGAGAAGTGGAAAGTGAAAAACAACTAGAACTAGAACGTTCAAAATATTTCGGCTGAACCAAGAAAGAAGAAACCCACTATTGTTGTAGTTACCAAGGGAGAAGCTGTGACAGGAGACAATAAGGAAAGTTACAACAACTAGTGAGATCCAAGAGTAAGACCAGTGGTCCAACAACCACTAAAATTTAATGTCCATAAGGAAAATGATTTTTTTTTAAGCATGTTATGAGTTTACTCCAAAGAAAAATGGATCTTTGATATCTACTTCCCAAACAATATTTGATGAAGGCCTTGTCTATGACATCTTGCCTCACTTGACCGATATTTTACAAAGAAACCTCCAAGAAAGGAAACTGATCTGAGAATATTTTTGAAAAGTTGTTTGGCTCTAATTAAATATGAAGACACATTATAGAAATGGCATAGTTTAGTTGATGAGTAATAAGAATAATTTAGGCAAGAAAGAGTTTTGAACCATGTTCAAAAGAAAATAAAGATTGGGAGAGAGTTGTGACTTAATGAACAAATAGGGGACTATGACATGGATATTTTCATCTTGGATCTGGTGTTAGACGTCAATATTATTACTAGGGAAACCTAGGAGAATATGGGGAATCCTAAATTGGTGTGGTCGCTTGTTCAGTTGAGATTTACCAATCAACAAAAATTAATCCCATTCGAAGGAATTCCTATCGAAGTGGAAGGGTTGCAAAATTTTGCAGATTTTTGAAGTCATAGAGATTGTTTATGATAACAATCCATATCATTCGCTTCTTCGTATCGATTGTGCAATTGAAAATTATACTATTATCAATTTCAAGAAAATATTGCTGACATTTGAGAATGTAGAAATCAGAGTTGTCACACCTCTAGATCCTTTGGAGGGTTAGAGGTATGTCAAGCCTATAAATGGAGAATATGATGTCTATGATTTGAAAAAGATATTTAATATCTCATCTCAAATATATGATAATTTCAACCCAAGAACATATGGTACATTAAGTTGGTGGAGCGTTACTTTGTGTTCATTAGACTCTAGTGAAGCTATAGAAAATTGGTAGAATAGATTACATGAAGTGTTAATGGAAATATGTGCTTGGATTACAAAGTCGCTACACTATATTGGTAAAGAGGTATGTGATCTACCCACTTATGAGGGATCTCCTAATTTAAATACATTTATCGTTGATTTTGAAGTTAAAGTACCTACCAGAACAATAGTGGTGTTGGAATTAGACATAGCTATAAAAGATACGTAGGCTAGGTGGTGGGATATTCATAAACATGCTATAGAGGGTTGGTCACAATGCAGAAGATTGATAGAGATATGGTTTGGAAAAGAAATACTATATGTTGGAGAAAAATATAATGGCTTAACCTCCCATCGACGATATAAATACTTGTAGTGAGACATGGAAGAATATACCTAACCAAGAATGGGTACATATGTTTACTCATACATTAGAAACTATATCAAGGAAATGTTATACATCATTAGAGATTATATGAGGGATTATAGATTGGGATAATATGGTTGTGAGTTTTAGATAGACATTTAGCAATGATAATGAAATTCCAACAGTGGATGCAACTCTACAAGTTATCATAGCAAAAATATTTGAAGAGATACCATGACCAATGTCTAATTTGCATCAGTGGACTACGATAGTTGAAAAAATGATGAAAGTATATAATATTATAGGAGAGTCAGATGCTGATGACCCAAGATATGTGCATATTCCATAAATTGAAGGAAGTCGAGATATGCATGGACTAGAGATTTTATCTAAAAAAATCCCAACGCCACTAAATATAAAGAAGGTAAATATTGGGTCTCTTGAAAATCCTAAATTTTGAAATATTAAGGATTACTGGGATGATGAAACAATAGGTAAAATTACATATTTACTGCATGAATTCCAAGATTTATTTCCTACCAAGTTTTCTGAGATGAAAGGGATTGCTAGGGATCTAGGAGAGATGCAAATCCCATTGAATCCAGATGCCAAGCCTGTTAAGTAGATAACATATAGATTAAATCCTTGGTACAAATAAAAAGTTAAGGAATATCTTGACAGAGTGTTGGATGCAAACATCATTGAAACTGTCGAAGAGTCTGAATGAATTAGCCTGATGTTAGTTCAATATAAAAAGACTAGTGAAGTCTGAATTTGTGTTGATTTGAGGAAGATGAATGTTTCATGTCTACATGACCCCTTTCCTATTTCATTTATAGATGAAGTGCTAGAGAGTGTCAAAGGCCAGGAAGCATACTTATTTACTGATGGATTCTCTAAATATCATCATACCAAACTTGCCAAGGAAGATCGACATAATACAACCTTTGCGACATAGTGGGGTTTCTTTCAATACATAGAAATTCCATTTGTTTTAAAGAATGCTCCTACTATTTTCTCTAGAATAGTTGTTCTTGATTTCAAATAATTCATTCATAAATTTATGGAAGTCTATTTTGATGATTGGACAATATATGGTTTACATAAGAATCACATTGATAGTTTAAGACTAATGCTAGAACATTGTAAACAAAACTGAATTTCATAAAATTTGAAGTGTATATTTTGTGCTATATTTGAAATATTGTTGGGTCATGTGGTTTGTAAGCAAGGACTGTTGATGGATCCCGCGAAGATTGCCATTATAGTGGACTTATCACCGCCAACTTCAGTTTGACAGTTGAGGACATATTTGGGACATACCAGTTGTTACATGAATTTTATTAAGGGATATGCTTAGATTACATCCCCAATGGAAAGATTATTGAAGAAAGATGTTAAGTTTCAATGGAATGAAGAGTTCCAACAAAGCCTCAACACATTGAAGGAAAGGATGGTAACAACACCGATTTTAGTGTTCCCTGACTGGCGGAAATAATTTCATGTGCATGTTGATGCATCATCTGTTTCCTTGGGCATGGTTCTTTCTCAACCAGGAAAAAGATATATTGATCACCTGATTGAATTCGCCAATAGAAAACTGTCGACAACAAAAAGAAACTACACTACAACATAAAGCGAAGGGCTATCTATGGTATATGTCGTGCAAAACTTCAAACATTATCTGTTAGGGGGGCACTTTAAAATGTTTACCGATCATTATATGCTTTGAAGTACCTTGTCAAGAAGCCGATGTTGGGGGGGAGATTCGTCGGTGGCTCTTATTATTTTAGGAGTATTATTTTGAGATTGTAGTCAAGCCGAGAAGGCTGAATGCAGGGCCTGACCATCTGTTCAGGTTGGATATAGGAGAAGAACTAGTTAATTTATATTATAACCTCCAAGATGCGCAACTCTTTCATGTAAGAAAGATAGATGAATGCTTTGAAGATATTGTGAATTTTCAGACTATAGGAGAGGGTTATACAACAACATAGAAGAAGTAGTTAGTAGATAAATTTGTATATTATCAACTGATAGCTAGTCATTTGTACAAGTTAGGACCAGATGAGATCTTGCGTCAATATCTTATGGAGCATGAGAAACCAATGATCTTGGATAAATCTCATGATCATGGTATTGTGGGAGGCCACTACACAAGGAAATCTATTGCATAGAATATTTGAAGTGCAGGATTGTGGTGTCCTACCTTGTGTATGGCTGCAAAGGAGTACCGTAAGACTTGAAACATATGCGAACGGACTGGGAACCTGCCAAGGAGGGATGATATTCCATTAGTTCCATAGGTGATGATGCAGGCATTCGACAAATGGGTCGTTGATTTTGTGGTCTGATAAACCCACCTAAGAAAAGGACTAGGGGGAGGTACATTATCACTATGACATATTAGATGACTATATGGGATAAAGCTACACCAGTGAAAAATTGTAGTGTTGTGACATCTATGAAGTTACTCTTTGAGAATTTATTTACAAGATTGAGTTTTCCTTGAGTTTTACTGAGTGATTAGGGGACTCACTTTGTCAGCAAGACTATTGAAGCACTCACAGAAGAATTCCATATTTATCATAGCAAAATTACTCCATATCAACCACACACAAATGATATTGTTAAAGCTTTCTACAAGATTCTGGAGCATGCCATGACAAAGGTTTGTAATGTGAATCATGACTATTGGGACTTAAAATTCCGTGCATTTTTATGGGCTTATATAAGAACACACAAGAAATTAACGGGTTAGACACCCTTCAGGTTCGTATATGGATAAGGAGTTGTTATGTGTATGGAGTATATTGTGTCAATTTTAATGATTGCTACTTTCACTGGTATGTCTGATAGTAGGGTTGTCGAAGAAATATTATTGTAACTGCTCCATCTAGAAGAAGAAATATTTATTGCGATATTTCAACAACAAATTCAGAGAGAGAGAGAGAGAAGGCTTGGCATGATTTCCACATTACCATGAAGCAATTTCAGCAAGGGGATTTAGTTATCCTCTACAATAATAAGTTTTTTAAACAACCTGGTAAGTTAATGATGCTCTAGTTAACACCTTATGTCATCAACTATGTGATAAAAAGAGGTGTTGTACAATTGCAAAAGTTAAATAGTGAGCCTCTCAATGGATTGGTTAATGGAAGCCATCTAGAACCTTGTAGGTATAGCCACACATTCCCTTGTTAAGTGTGTATATAGCAAAAAAAAATTAATTTGTTCAAGGCGTGTTTTAGTCATAGCTTTGGTGTCTGTCAAAGGAAGAGTGCGTAGATAACATAATTCACCTTTGTTGAAGTATTTCTCATAATGTAGTAGAATTTGTTGTATTATTATATTACATAAAGAAAAATGTGAGTTGATTGCTCATTTAAACCACCACGTATAAGTGAAAATGATGGGAAAAATGAAAATGTAGCATTTATGGAAATAAAAAAGGTGGTGGCCAGACATAATAAATGTGCCTAAAAAGGAAAGACGGTGGAATAATGGCAAGAATTGGTCATGATACTAGCCATAATTATGTTATTAGATGCAAAAATGCCATTGAATATTTGTTTAGGTGCCGAAAAACTATGAAACCCAAGGCGAAAAGGTAGGCGGATCAACCGTTAAAACATAACATAGTGTGGAAGATAAGTTCAAAACTGCATTGTGAATTGAAGCATAACAAGTAAAGAGTTGACCGAAAAAATAGTGAGCAGAGAAGAAGAGTATGCAAGAAAGATCATTAGAATAATTTTTTCAGAGATTTCATGGCTTCAGGGCTATCTAGAGTTGTAGGAGAATCCATTAGGGTATTTTTGAGGCCTAAAATGGTTTTCACAAGGGAAATAATAAAATAAGAGTTATAATAATAAAATAGAAGTTCTAAAATTTGGAGGGGAAAAAGAAAAACTATTTTTTCTTAATGTATTTTTGACATATATCCTTATCGGTTCACCCAAATTTTGAGTTTGGGGACACGTTAGATGCTGAATTTAATTTCACATCTATCCCATACCCACACTGCATACTTTTGAGGTACCCACGACACCCAAAACTGAAAATTTCAATAAAAATAACATTTTAACATTAAAATAAGTTTTTTTATTGAAATATTCATTTCTAAGTTTCGTAGGTACCTTAGAAGTATGTAGTGTGGGTATGGGTTGGTTGTGGAATTAAATTCTGCATCCAATGAATCTCCAAAATCAAAATTTGGGTGAACTCATAAGTAGATATGAATATATTTTTTTTTTTACCCTCCATTTTTTTTTACAAATTTTACCTTCATGGTTGATATCATCATATTGAATCCTATTGGTCGTTCTTATAAAGTGAATTTTAATGGTAAATTTTTTGTTTTGAGGCCCATTTTTTTACCTTAAAACTCCCTTAATGCATAGGTCATTGGGGAGAAATCTCCTATAGTTCCACTGGGTGTAACAAGGTATACTGGACAAAGGACTCCCCACACATGGGGCCTTGAGAGGTGAAGTAAGTAGAAAATTAATGCAGGGGATTACAACTCTACAATACCATCTGGGTTACCATATTATATTCTACCAAGAAAGAAGAATGCGAAGCCGGTGCAACTTTCAAAGGATGGAAAGTATCCATTGGTTATGTTGGAAATACCGACAGGTGTGCTATAGGTGGGGGATATAATGGGAAGGGTATGCTATCTAAGATATTTAGACCAGGATCTGGTGTACAAGAAAAGGTTTCCAAAATTTGAGCCAGAGAAGTATTCATGAATGGTACCAGACGCATAAAGAGGATCCCAAATGATAGAGCCACTAGAATGACCTTCAAGACTGGAGAAATCTGGCAGTTTGGGTCTCTTGAAGCTTCCACATTTTGGTCAGAGTGTTGAATCCAACATCTATGTCAAGAAACGGTTATTATGTGTGTATGGTGGATTTTTTGCGGCTAGATAGGTGTATTTCTGTTAATACAGATTTGATTTCCAAGTTCACAATTCTACCTACTAAAGGGGTGGATCCAATAATATATTTTGGAGGAAAATAGATAGATCGTAAAGTAGATTCTAGAATGAAGGAGAAATATGGCTTGGAGAAAAGAAACTGAGGGTATGAACTGGCCTCAATTCAATATCAAGTAGTTTGATTTTCTACATAGATCCTTGCAAGTAAGTTGCTAAGAAAATGTCGGCCAAACCAGATGCATGCTCCAACAATTGCATTGACAAAGCAATTTGTCGAAGGTGTTTAGATGAATTGGGATACATTTCTATTAAATGAATTCTTAATTGATTGTCATGATGCCCAGTCTCATTTAATGTGTTCCATTATTCCTGGTTATTGTTTTTAATTGCTTTAGTATCATGGAGAGAATCGAAAGATTCATAGTTTTCAATATTGCTTCATGGTTTCCCTGTAGGGGCTGGGTTTGTGTTGCTGGGGGTCATTATCAATCAATATCACTAGCGAGAAAATAATGTGTTGTTTTACCTTTATAAGGAGGATTTACAATTTAATATTAACAAGGTTCCTAGGGTTGAAGCTCAGGTTGTTGATCTATTTAAGGATATTATTCATTTTGAGGAAACCCCACACCACATATATATCCAGGGTAGGAGGGACCTATATAAGGAATGGTTACCAGGATGATATAAAGTGATAGATAAATAAATTGGTGAAACCATTCATGAATGGCCAAAGGAGTGGAAATTTCCCGTCTTTGTTCATGGGAAATCACTAACTGTGTTGCAGGAAGCAGATCCCATGACTCAAACTGTGAAGAGAAAGAATGGGCAAGGTCAGGATGAATAACATGTCAAAGAAACAAGAGGTGGAGTAGAGGTTGGTGCGACAAATAAATATCTGTCACCCTTATAGGAACAGGGAAGATAATCAAGTGCGACCTAGCTAGGTCTCTCGACCAAAGGAGAAAGGAAGGAAACATAATTAGTAGTGGGGAGGAAGACCAAAAGAAAGGATCATAAAGAAACTACAGTAATGGATTTAACAAAGGATGATGTGGATATTCTTACATACATAATTAACAATACTATAGAATACATTTGGAAAAAAGGTGTTGACACAGAGCTGAACTTTTATGGGGGACTAATACGTTAGATCACTATGTTGCAGGAAGCATTGGATGGAATTCGAGTCATGATAGACCTAGAAGATCCAACAACATAAATACAAGATGATACCACAAAATATTAGATATAACCAATTTCGTAATCCATTCCGGGTCTCTATCATGTCCCCAATTAAATAATTTCCAAATAAGACTACTTGCAAATAATGTTCCACCAACCTACCAGTTCCCTAGGTTGAGATGGAGACATAAGTTTTGTAATAAGGGGATATGGGACCCAAATGGAATTTATTTTACCATATTCAAATTTAAATGGGTCACATAAATAATAAATTCTAATAAAATAAGGTGGCATGGGTTCATGAAGAAACTTGGAAGCGTGTGGAGCCTTTGGATGACTAGATTCCCCATACACTTGGCATAATATTCATCCAAATCTAAACACATGGGCAATGTAACGTTATTGGAGGGTGATGTGGTGTCAAATATCATATAATGAGCCAAGAAATTTGAAAAGGTAAAGGAGTGTAAATCCCATGGAATAGGAAGAGACTAGAAGACAAGTTGTGCCACTTGGAAGTAGATTCCATGCACTCTATGACAACAAATGATGAAAGATTCTATGAAAAGTATGAAAAATTCATACCTTATAGATACATATGAAAAATATGATGGGATCAGGATAAAATATCCACCAATAGGTCAAATTTTGGAGTTAGAAGCAGCCATTTGGATTGAGGAAAGAATTGGAGTATGAAGAGGAAGACAAATGTCGTGAGAGTTACTAAACCACTAAGGTGAGTTGGAGGAATCCCATGGAGGGAAATTAGAACTTAGGAGGCCTCATGAAGTTAATAAAATGATTTCATGAGGAATTATAATGGATTTTTTATCATTTGTTAATTGGTCTTTGGAAATTTGGAGAGATTTTGCTTGTCCATTACACGATGAGTGTTCACTCTCTCGGCATGTGAACAAATTTTGAGGGAGTTGGATTCCATTACAAGTTGGTTGATGGAGAGGCCATTCATAACTCTAATTTTATATTAATTAATGATTTTTATTTTCATTTTTAAGTACCATATGTTCTAATTCTCATCTATTCCCCTATTCTCTCATTCCTTCTTCTCCGTTCCCCCACACTCTCAAGTTGAGGGTGCACTTGTAGGAGTGGTGTTTGCGCTTTGTTGAGTATATTTGAGAGACAAGAATTAAAATGTGATGTATGTATCTTTAATATTATTTATATATTCTATGTAATTATAAATATTAATAATACATATGCTAGAGGTTCTCATTCCCATGCTCTTGAATAACTAGTTTTCATGGATTTGGCTTCAATATTGAAGTAGCTTTATATCATATTTGTATGAGAAAATTTCTATGATTTTGATGATGTTGGGGAAGAAATATATTCTTTAATTCTATGTAATTTCATTCCCATATTATATTCATCTCGAAATCCAAGAAAATCCTGTGTGAAAAGCTTGCATTCTCATGCCATTATATCACTAGTTTTCATGGATTTTGTCTTCAATCTTGAAGTAGTTTTATATCAGATTTGGATGATGGATATTCTATGAGTTTTTTTATGTTTTGACAGCCATATATTAAGTGTTACTCTGAAATTTCATTTCCCTATTCTTCATGGGTCTAAATAAGAAATCCATATGTGAAACTCTTGCAATTCCATGCTACTAATTCACTAGTTTTCATGTATTTGACTCCCATACTGAATGAGTTGTATATAAGACTTGTATGAAGGGATTTATATGGTGTTTAATAATTTTTGGGAATGAATTTATATTCTATATATTTTCCCTATATTTCACATCCTTGTATTAAACTTTAACTCTACCTTTCATATGTCAAAATCGAGCTAGTTATGCAATCTCCTGACAAGCAATTTCATTGAAAGTTATCAAACGAATGTGGAAATCTATAGCCAGATTTCAGAACTAATAACCATGTTTAATGACAGAAAATGAGGTATTATATCAGTCCCCATACTCTTATTATAAATTTTGGAGGGTTGCACATGAGTTGGGAAGCCCATTTGGACTACACACTAGGGGGGATTTCATCACAATTTCTTAGTCATTTTTTCCCTTTTCGTCATTAGCCCCCAAAAAAATTTCAGAGGTATAAATTCAGATAAAAATTTTCCATAAACCACCTTGGGATGTTTTAATACTCACCATACTATTTCCTTTTAAATTTGGGACCATTTGGTGAAAGTTGGAACCCTCTAGAGTCATAACTAGTTGAGCTAGAATTTGCCTAATTTGTGTATTTCTCCAATTTTTCCAAAAAGGGACATTACAATGGTATAAAAGCATGGTATTGGAACCTATTTAATTTATTTATTATAGGGATGAATTTAAGAAAATCATGAAGTAATATTTTGATGATACGACCATGCAGGTTATGCAAGGGTTCAGATTGGTGGCTAGCCAACTTAGGGGTAAACTGGCAACCGAGGGTAGTAGTAGTTCCCATCATGGAAAGAAACATCAGACCATTCCTTTTGAAGACTTTTATTACTTGGTGAATGGATTTATGAAAAATAATAAAAATGCTAATTCATTATGGGACAATCAACAATCCACAAGTTTGGAGGAGCATGAAATGAGAAAAAATCAGCCTACTTGTGAAAATAGCCTACATATACCATTAAAGGAAGAAACAAATAATCATGAATTGGAGCATAAATTACCTCAAGGATATTTTAGATAATAACATAAATAGGAAGGTGAATACAAGAACACAATCCTTACTGATCGAGGTTGTGCAAATCAAACAACATCTAATGATGGATCCTTAAACTATGAAGGAGTACCTATTGATGGGTGCTCACACTCTATGTTGGTGACATAGAGATCAGATTCGAAAATGTTGCTGAAATAAAAATGTCTCATAAGAATTAATATTAATACCTTGTGACAAAAAATGAAGAACCAAGTTCAACTTCCCCATCACCACTTGAGCTTCAAGAAGTTGATCAAATTGAGAAGAAATAAGAAGAGGAGGTTCGCTCCCATGAACCATAATTCATTGAAGGGTATTTGAATATGAGTGAAGGGAATATCCGTGAGGACCTTATCATACTCAATGACACTAAATAATTTGTGTCAAATTCTTGTTGGAAATTTTCTTCATTGGAGGATCCATCCTTCCTTGAAGACATGGAGAAGATTCAAAGAGCAATGTGCAACATCAGAGGTATATTCATGTCTTTGATTTTTGATAGAAACAATTTGGTTGAGCTTAATGAATGGTTACATGAATAATACTTGAATAATAATGAGATATTCATAAACTGAAAATTTAAAATGAGAAACTTCTTGAGAGGTTGCAAGATACATGTTCTTCCTCTTATGTTTCAGATTGCCATATGGTAGATTGATCAGAGGATTCTCATGACATGAGGGATCATGAAAAACATGGAAAATTCCAGGTTATTGATGTGTTTTAAGATGAGATTGATGAGATCCAATCACTTGTTGAGGTGGAAGAGGAACTTGTGTTTCCTCTTGAAAATGGTTACACACTTTTTGAAGAAGTGCATGATTCCATTACGTTGGAACCAACATATGAGGAAAGTTTTATACTTTTGAGGGACATGCATAATAATACCCCTATGGAGATTTCACATGATGAAAATTTTGCAATTTCTAATCCTTTGGGTGAGTTGGTTCTTTATCCTACATCCTACACTTCCACATTTTGCAGAATTCATCCTAATGAAGTATGGGTGAAAGGTTTATTTTTTATGGTGCCACATGAAGAGTATTGAATTACTATATATCCTCTTGGTGATGAAATGACTAGAGTTCCATATTATTTACATTTTCATAAGCATCCTTTGTTACATTATGGTGATATACATATCCATGGGTGTATTGATGAGACTTGTTTGAGCCACTTGAAGTCTTCATGTTTTCGTTTCTCCTTATTTGGTTCATATTTTGGTGGAGGTTCTTCATTCACTTATTGGATTAAATAACACATGGATGATTATTATTTTGATGCATATTACATTATTTTGGAGAAACCTTATAGGACATGGGATCCTCACCTATGCCATTAGAGAAGATTTGATATAATACTTGATGCTTGTGTGTTTGGGCCACATGATGACCTACTTACTTAGATGTACAAGCATTTTAATGATCCTTTGATTATATACCTTATTGATGTACAATTTTATGATGTAGTTATGTACTTTAATGATCTATATTTTGTACTCATGATGTTTGGAAGGGTGCAATACAAGCAATGGGAACCAGGTATTGATTGGTTTCAATTTTGGGGGCATCAAGAAGTAGGGGATATTGTGTCACCACTTGAGAAGGTGATTGTAATCATAGTAGAGAAGCAATAAGCATTGTGGGTCCTCTTTCAAACTTTCTTGGAATCTTGGAAATTCAAGTTTGGCAACTCAGTACCAACTTCAAAGAATTATACAGAAGCAAAAAGGGTTGAAAGTTTAGAAAAGGTTTTCAAAAGATGGAGGTAAATATTATTTGTGAATTTTTTATTTTGATGGATTTTATTAATCCTTTTGTTCTTAGTGGTCAATTTCACATGATATATCAATATTCAAATATCCACATATCTTTACTTTTGGGAATACACAATTGTAGTACATCAATGCCACTTCTCAAATTGCAGCTAAGGTTTGAAGCAAAGTTTTGGAAGGAAAGAAGGTTATTCAAAATCCATTTTTGAAATTGATTTAGTACAAGAAATATTGAGTGGGTAGGACTGTCATGTACCCAATACCCAATTAAATAATTTCAAATAATGTTCCACCAACCTACTAGTTCGCTAGGTTGAGATGGAGACATTAATTTTGTAATAAGGGGATATGTGACCCAAATGGAATTTAATTTACCATATTCACATTTAAATGGTCAAATAAGTCATAATTTATATGAAAATATGGTGGCATGGGTTCATGAAGACACTTGGAAGCTTGTGGAGCCTTTGGATGACTAGATTCCCCACACACTTGGCATGATCTCCATCCAAATTAGAACACACGGGTAATGTCATGTTATTGGAGGGAGATGAGGTGTCAAATATCATATAATGATCCAATTATTTCAAATATGTAAAGGATAGTAACTCCCATGGAAGAGGAAGAGAATAGAAGACAGGTTGTGCCACTTAGAAGGAGATTCCATGCACTATATGACAACAAATGATAAAAGATTCTATGACAAGTATGAAAAATTCAAACTTGATTGCAGACATATGAAAAATATGACATGACAGGGCTAAAAATAGACACCAAGTGGTCTAATTCAGGAGTTATAGGAAGCCATTCAAATTGGGGAAAGAATTGGAGCATAAAGAGGAATACAAGTGTCATGAGAGTTACTAAACCACTAAGATGAGTTGGAGGAATCCCATGGAGGGAAATTATACCTTAGGAGACCTCATGAAGTTAATAAAAGGATGTAATGAGGAATTATAATGTATTTTTATTATTTGTTAAATGGAATTTGGAAATTTTGAGAGCTTTTTCTTGTCCATTGCACGATTAGTGTTCACTCTCCATGCTTGTGAACCAATTCTGAGGGAGTTGGATTCCCTTCCAAGTTGTTTGATGGAGAGGCCATTGATACCTATAATTTGAGCTTAATGAATGTTTTTTATTTGAATTTTTTATTACCATATAGTCTAATTCTCATATATTCCCCTATTCTAACATTCCTTCTTCTCCATTCCCCCACACTCTCAAGTTGAGGGTGCACTTGTTGGAGTGGTGGTTGCGCTTTGCTGAGTATAGTTGAGGCCCAATACTTGAAATATGATGTATGGATCAGTAATATTATTTAAATATTCTATATAATTATAAATATGAAGAATACATATGCTAGATGCTCGCATTCCCATGCTCTTGAATATCTAGTTTTCAAGGTTTTGGCTTCAATATTGAAGAAGCTTTATATTATATTGGTATGAAGAAATTTATATTATTTTGATGATGATGGGGAAGAAATATTTTATTTCATTATCTGTAATTTCATTACCATATGCTATTCATCTCGAAATCCAAGAAAATCCTGTGTGAAAATCTTGCATTCTCATGCCATTGCATCACTAATTTTCATGGATTATGTCTTCAATCCCAAAGTAGTTTTATATCATATTTATATGATGGATATTTTATGCATTTTTTTATTTTGTGAAAGCCATATATGATGTGTTACTCTGAAATTTCATTTCCCTATTCTCCGTGGGTCGAAATCTGAGAAATCGATATGTGAAACTCTTGCAATTCCATGCTACTAATTCACTAGTTTTCATGTATTTGACTTCCATATTGAATGAGTTGTATATAGGATTTGTATGAAGGGATTTATATGGTGTTTAATAATATTTGGGAATAAATTTATATTATGTATATGGTCCCTATATGTCACATCCTGATGTGAACCTTTAACTCTACCTTTGATATGTCAAAATCGACCTAGTTATGCAATTTCCCCACAAGCAATTTCAATGAAAGTTATCAAATGAATGTGGAACTCTATAACCAGATTTCAGAACTAATAACCATGTGTAATAAAAATAAATGAGGTATTATATCAGTCCCTATACTCTTCTTATAAATTTTGGATGGTTTTACATGAGTTAGGAATCCCTTTTGGCCTACACCCTTGGGGGGATTTCATCACAATTTTGTAGTCATTTTTTCCCTTTTTGTCATTAGACAAAAACGAAGTTACATAGGTATAAAGTCAGAGGAAAAATATCCATAAAACAACTTGGTATGTTTTAATACTCACCATACCATTTCCTTTGAAATTTGGGACCATTTGGTGAAAGTTGGAACCCTATAAAGTCATAACTAGTTAAGCCCGAATTTTCCCAATTTGTGTTGTTGGAAAGGGGATCAGTTGCACAAGGTGAGACAAAGAAGATATTGAAAAGTGGAAAAATCAATTGCGTAGGAGAAATATACTGATAAGTGTGGTTGGTTTTGTTGTATTAGTTAGAGGTTTTGGTTCAATGTAGTTAGAGAGCTGGCTTATGTGGACCATTTTGTAAAGGCGCAATCCTATAAATAGAATTAGGAGTAGATTTATTAGGGGAATCACTCATAGTAGAAGAATTTCCAAGTACTATGATGTGATGAATGTAATTTGTCGGTATGCGATCTGTAGATGAATGCGTTTTTGGTATGAGGGTTTCGACCGTGGGATGTTTTATGATATTTTTGAAGCTAATATAAGAGGAACATTAATGATGAAATTATTGTCTTTTTGTGTTGAATTTTCCATGGTGTGATATATGATATTTTCTATGTCTGGATGACGTGAATTTTTTCTATGTCTGTTGGATTTAATTATGTTGATGTCTTTGTTAAATTGATATGAACTATATTAGAATTTACTGTGAATGATGATATATGATGCATGGCATGTGTAAACCCATGGATCTGTAAGTAATACCATGATAGAGTGAGATATAGTTTGCAAGTCCTCTTCCTTTTGTGGAAACTCATTTCTTTCATCCCTCCCTCAAACATCTCAGGTGAGACTGCATCTGCTTCGCAGGTGTTGCTGGATAGGGTAAAAACTATTCAGGCCAGTGTTGAGGGAGATTGTGTCGAAAGGTGTCGACAACATTGTGGAGTGAACCCCTGTCAACTGAAGTGTATCAACAAATAGTTTCATTGTTGGGACCATAGTGCGAGGAGGAATAGGACATGTTGTGGCATAAGACGAAACCAGATATCCAGGACTAGTTTGATCAGAAGGCCCAAGAGTTCGTAGCAGAAGAACACCAGAACTCCAGTCTGTCAGCAGAAGAGTAGTTGAGAAGATATATCTACTCTAATATTCATGATTTTTTTTAGTTGCATTTCCCATAATTATGTACGAGTGGTGGGCACAAATTACATTCTAGAAAAGGAACTTTCAAAGAGGAGAACCTAAGCAGTGGACCCATGAACTGATCCAACTACAGCAAAGGGTAAAAAACAAAGCTTCAAGAGTTATTGAAGTGTGGATCAACAACATTTTGGAAGGATATATCACTGAGTTTGTCGTCGACATAGTCAAGTCCTATAGTGACGAAGAGAGGGAATTCTTCAAGGGACCAAGAGGGAAGTTTCTATTGTCTTTACAATTGTGGATTAAGATCAACTTATTTTTGAAAAAGTAACACTGAAGATGAAATCCAACGAGTAAATCTCTAGTGTGTGGAGGTTTCAGGTACCACAAAGATGAGTGTTGGAGACTATGAGGTAAGTCGAGGAAGAGTTTGGTATTCTGCGAAGTGAGGTGAGGTTTTGGTAAGAGAAGAGGTGGAGGACTGAGGAGAGTCCTGGTGTGACTAGAACAAGAAAATAAGAGAGGAGATCACAAGGGACTAAGTGACCCTATAGTGACGAATGAGATGACTAGGCTACACCTGAGCCCGAGGAAGGACTGACCCAAAGCAAAAATGTACCTACACCTCCATTCGTTGCGCCAAATTTAGGAGGAAGAAACACCATATAATCACAAGATTGTACTATGTGTCACCACAAGAGTAATACTAGTGGATCAATGAATTACTAGAAGACCTAGAATGGTGGACGATGATGTAAAGCTACCCTTGTTCCATGGGAATGGTACTAAAGATCTCGAGAAATATTGCTTCCTCTACAAATTAGTATAGACTGTGAAGCAAGTACAGGATGAAGACATCAAGGAAGGACAACTAGCGACAACATTTCGAGCCCGAGCATTGGATTGGTACATGAAGTTTGTACAAGTGTCAGCAGGGCATCAACAGAAGATGTTGGCACATATCAAGACCAAACTAATTGAGGAGTTTAAAAATCCCAAATATGAGTCACAATACATTACTAAGTTGAAGGAAACAAAACAATATCCGAATGAGCTGGTTGGGGATTTTGATCATCTATTCAAAACACTGATGGTTAAGGTAAGCTTTGGGATGAGCCATGTGCAACACAAAGAAGGGTTTATCGCAAATTTGGTACCCCACATCAAGATGCCATTAATGCAATAGAATATTACATCACAAACCAAGTCACTAGAGATTGTGATGAAGTTGGAAGCTTCACCAGTAGGTGAAATGGGGGTTGGTATGTACCAGATCCAACCGCAATTGGAGAATCTTACCATTTAGTTGTAGGATATCAAGAAAGGAAATGAAGTCCACGAAGAAGGATGGTGTAGTCGATGTCGCATAGAAAGGAATCATAAGGATCAATGCCTGGACTTCTGCGAATACTTACAGGATGGAGCCCCTAATCCACTAAGTCAAGGAGGACTACCATGGTGTCTTATTCTTCATACTAGAGGACATTGGTATGAGGAATGTGTATACCTTCAAAAGGTTGTGTTGAATCTGGAAAATTTGTTGTGTAAGTTTTGTCGATCAGTTGGCCATGAAGAAAAGTATTTTAGTGCATATGACTTAATCTAGGAGAGAACCATGGATACACATTTTATGAAAGGAGAATAAAATCGACCGACGAAAAGGCAACAACCACAGTTTACGCAGTAGCAACCACAATTTGCTACGTAGCGACCATAATACAACCAAATGTAGTATAATCAACAAAAGTCACAATATACTCAGTCATGACATACTCAACCACAATCGAACCAATAGTACCAGTTCAACGAACCATAGTATCAGCCACAAGGAGGATTTCGAGTAGGATTTCGTAGAGGTCACAATGGAGGCTTTGGCCATGGAGGTGCTATGGGATGACTTTTGATGTTAGATAAAGAACTCAAGTCTACTCCGACAAGATGGTGGGCTACGCATAGAGAAAGCACTAGAGCCTCAACGACGGTTGGCGCTAGAGAAATAAATGAAGTCTACTCTGACGAGATGGTGGGATACACATAAGAGCTCGATCGGAGACTGGAAAATATGTCGCAGATTAATGGGATTTTGATTTGGGGAAGCAGAGCACTACCACAAAAAGAAGTACGATGGAAGGAATGATCCCAATAATTATCTATTCGCATGTCAAAATGCATCAGTATTGAATCCCAAGGATGAATGGGTACATGCATTTCTTCATACGTTGGACGAAATACCAAGGAGATGGTATGTATCAATAGAGTTGCAAAGGGAGATTACAACATGGGAATAATTGAATGTCAGCTTCAGTCATACGTTTTGTTTTGAAAATGATGACCCAATCATACATAGCGCACTTCAACACATCCGCAATATCGTGTTGGACATCGTACCAGTGGAATTACCAACATGATCGCATGAGACTCCAGTAACATAGTTGATGGCATAATGATGTAATGTGATGGGAAAGCCTGATGATGAGGATGATCTAAGAGATATCAACATTGCAGAATCAGAGGGAAGTCACGATATCGTGCACCAAAAATACTAGTCGATAATGTCCAAAACACACTTAAGATATGAAAGGTAAATATTAGGATGGAAGAGGACCTAAAGTTTGCTAATGCAGGATATTATTGGGACAAGGAGACTATGGCAAAGATCACTGACTTATTGCATGAGTTCTAGGATTTGTTTCCGACTAAGTTTGCTAAGATGAAAGGGATTTCAAGAGACTTGGGAGAAATGAAAATCCCTCTAAATACAAATGCGAAATGAGTGAAGAAACATCCTTATCGATTGAACTCATGACATAAGGAATGAATCAAGTCCAAACTCAACAGGATGTTGGATGCTGATATCATCAAACTTGTGGAAGAGTTAGAGTGGATCATCCCAATGGTTTTTCAAGACAAGAAGACGAGGGAGATTCAGATCTATGTCAACCTAAGGAAGCTGAATGACGCACGTATTCATGATCTGCTCCTAGCACCATTTTTCTAATGTGGTACTGGAAGTAGTCGGAGGACAAGATATTTATTTGTTCACATACGGCTTTTCAGGCTACCACCAGATAAAAATTTCAAAGGAAGATAGACACAATACCACTTTCGTAACGTAGTGGGGATGTTTTCAGTACACAGTGATGTCGTTTGGTCTCAAGAATGCAATTGCAATATTCTCAAGGATATTTGTCACTATGTTTAAGGAATTCATTAAAAAATTCTTGGAAATCTACATGGATGACTGGACCATCTATGGGTTGGTAAAATACCACATTGTGAACCTTCGGTTGATGTTAGAAAGAAGTCGACAACACCAAATCTCCCTAAATTTGAAGAAGTGTATATTTCATGCTTCGTTTGGGATTTTGTTAGGACATATTGTATATAAGGAAGGTATGTTGGTCGATCCCTCCAAGATCACAGTTGTTGTAGAATTACCAGCATCGATGAAAGTAAAACACCTAAGGGTGGTATTGGGTCACAACATATATTACTAGAAGTTCATAAGCAGATACGCAACAATCATGACACAAATGGAGAAATTGATGAAGAGGGATGCGAAGTTCAAATGGAATGATGAATGTCACAGAAGTATCGATACTCTGAAGCAGAAGATGATTGCATCACCGATATTGGTATTTCCAGATTGGATGAAGGAATTTCATGTCCACATCGATGCTTCATCAGTTGGATTGGGAGTGATTTTGGCTCAGCTAAGGGAAGGAGCGATTGGTCACCCAATTGCATTCACAAGTCGAAAGTTGTCTACTGCATAAAGGAACTACACAATGACGAAGAGGGAAGGATTGGCAATGGTGTATGCATTACAAAAATCAAGCCACTACCTACTGGGAGGATATTTCAAAATATTTATGGATCATTCATCACTAAGGTACCTGGTCAACAAGAATGTGTTGGGGGAAAAGGTTTGTTGATGGTTACTACTCTTCCAAGAGTTTGATTTTGAGATCATCATGAAGCCAGGAAGGTTGAATACAACACCCAATCATTTGTCAAGTGTCGATATAGGAAAAGAACCAAGCAACATTGATGATAGCCTACCTGATCCACAGTTGTTTAAGATCGGAATGGTAGATGACCATTACAAGCAAATTATCCAATTTTTGACAACAGGAAAAGCATTGGAGGACTTCACCACCACTCAGAAGAAGCAACTGGTTGTCAAAGCTATGCATTTTTAGCTAATCATAGGATAGCTATACAAAATTGGGTAGGATGAAATTTTGCGTTGATATGTTTTACCGCATGAGAAGGAGAGAATATTGGTCGAGGCGCATGAAAAAATTGCATGACGAAATTATGAAGGTCACGCAACCAAAATAAAAATACTCTGAGATGGTTTATGGTGGCTGACAATGCACAGTGATACCGTAGAATATTGTAAAAGTTGCGACGTATGTCAAAGGATAGGGAAGCCATCAGGACGCGACAAGATGTCGCTAGTACCTCAAATGATGCTACAACCATTTGAAAAATGGGCAATGCATTTTGTGGGACCCATCAATCCTCCAAGAAAGGACAAATGTGTGATATATCATCACTCCGATAGACTACTTGACTAAATGGGAAGAGCCAACACCAGTGATAGATTGTACAACTATGACATCATCCAGCTTCCTATTCGACAATGTGGTTACTAGTTTGGTTTTCCCAAGATATTGATGAGTGATCAAAGGAGTCACTTTATCAATCACATAATGAGCACAATGACAGAGGGATTTCAGATAGAACATCAGAATAGTACCACATATCACCCACAAGCGAATGGAATAATCAAGGAATTTAACAAGGTATTGGAACATGCGCTAACTAAGGCATGCAACACAAATCGTGATGATTGGTATTTGAAAATACCTACGATATTATGAGCATACAAAAAACATATAAGAGATTGACGAGACAAACACCATTCAATCTGGTCTACGACCATGAAGAAGTAATGCCAATGGAGTATATTGTTCCTAGCCTATGAATAGTGGCAACAACATGCATAAGTAATGAAGGAGTGGTTGAAGAACGGTTGACACAATTATTACAACTTGAGGAGGATCGGTTCATCACAGGTTTCCATCAACAAGTGGAAAAGGATTGACAGAAGGCATGGAACGACCACCACATGAAAGCAAAGTACTTCCAACACGGAGACATGGTGCTCCTATACGACAACAAGTTCATGAAGCACCCAAGTAAACTACAAATGCATTGGTTAGGACCTTATGTGATTAATTTTATCACCAAAGGAGGTGCGGTGCAATTACAATAGTTAGATGGAGCATTACTTCCAAAGCTAGTAAATGGAAGCTGATTAAAGCCCTATCAGGATAGCCATGTGTGACACTATGACTAATCAGCCGCACAGTTAAAAAAAAAGTGAAAAGACACAACAAGGAGCAAGAAAATGTAACACAAAGGGGTAAACAGAAAAAAACACAAACTGTAGCAAGTATGGAGCATGGAGATACCATACGAAGTGTGACATATTCAAATCGAGCAATAAATGTAGAAATTAAACCCAACGGGAAATGAAGCAAGTGGATGAGATGAACATTTATGGAGAAATAAGATCGTTGGATTTGTAGAATCAACGAAAGATTTGGTAAATGTTTGAAGGATTTGGCTATGATGATCACAATCATTTGCACAAGCACAACAAAGTTTATAAGAATTGACCAAGGGGGGAGGGATTGAACCGTTGTGACGATTGTGATAATTTGAGTAAATGTAAGTTCAAGAGAGAAACATAGAGAGGAAGAGAGATAGACAAATAATGATGGCCCAAATCATTTTGAGTTGTAGCACACAGGGATCACCATTACAGAGAGTGCCTATAGTAGAGGAGAGACAAAAAAATTCAAGATGTATTATCACGACCACCCCGAAAGAAGAGGGGTGTGAATCGACCAACCTCTCTCCAATGAAGAACCAAATCAACCCATTGTTCAACCAAGGAAGTAGAGGTAGAATTCGGCCCATAGATGACAAGAGAGAAAGACTCCACATTGAGGAAAGAACTGAAAGTAGTTGACATTTTGGTCTATGTACCACCGCGAAAGCTAGACACACCAGTATTTTCTATCACTAAGAAAGAGATTCCATAACAAGATGCAGAACACACCGATGGTGGTGCATGTTACAATGAACATAGTTATGTATTTGCAAAAGCTGCAATACAATGATCACGATATTTTGGCGTATCCATAATGCATGACGAAAGTGGTACTATCGCTAGAGAACCAACGTAATGGGAATCGGGGTTGCAGCAGTCATGGTTGCTGCCCATTACCCACATGCCGCATTTCGGGAGCTTGATGGAAGTGAACACATGCGTGAAGCAGTTACTATCATGCTTCCACAAATGTTATCTATGGTTGGATACAAAAGTACCCATAATGGTTGACTTGATCTCACAGATCACCGGTCTTCCCAAGGCAAGTGTTGATTCGTCCCAGTATTTCAGAGGTAAAGACAACGAAAAAAGGCTTCTTGAAAGGCTGAAGAATAAATATGATGTAGTTCTTGACAAGAGAACATATGTCATTAACACTATTAATGAGAAGGAACTTTGACTCGCAACAAAGTTGCTGGCTGTAAAAACCGTGCACGAATAGACCAAACCAGTGCAAGTCAAGAGTTATATCCTATGTGAAGCAATGCACAGTAGGAGTCCAGATGAATTGGGACCTTTTTTTGTTGAACCAATTGATGGAAGATGTCATCTTGTCATAGGAAGGAAAAAGACCATTTACTTAGTCATGGTTGTTGATACTAATTGCACTTGTGGGTTGGATGGAACCCAATTATTACCAAGGGATGGACGTCGAAGAAGTAAAAACATGTCGAGGAGCATGATATCAGAATCTCTAGGAACTCAAAGATAAGGCATGAAAAATTGAATAACGGACTTTGGGAAGTGGCAGGGAAGGTCCCACAACTTACAAATGAGGTCGGGACCAAGTATCGAAGCCTGGTGCAATTCGCAATCGGCCCACATGCAATACACATCCAAGCAAGGCATGCTACAGAGCACCAATGGTTAGCAGCACGGTAGAATATGACTGATGAATATATCGATGCCATTATTGATGAATGGTCATTAAAATGGAAGGTTTTTGTCAGCCTTGATGAGATGTCAGACACCGAAGAAGGATTACCACCAGTCATTCTAGTTGAGCAGGCGCAAGAGAAAAAATCTGATGAGGAGTCACAGGAGGGATCATCGGTAGCTCTGTTAGATTCATAGATGGAGATGCAACAAGAATGTTAGGATTATTAATCCTCCCTTGTCCAATTTTTTCATATGTCTAAATCAGGAGTCATGTCTAAATTAGGAGTCCATCTAGTCTATTTTTAGTCACTAGCACCATTGTGTCCACTTAGCCTAATTGGGGCACATGTTCGAGTTACTAAAGTGTGGGGAACACTAATTGAGGCCTACTGCCACTGATTGAATTTGCATGCATTGGTTTAGGAGCCTCCTATATAAATCCCTACAATTTAGGAGCCACTCGGAGTGGCGATACCAACCTTCATCAGTTGAGTTCAGGTAGTGACTAGTCAAGCTGAGTTAGGAGTCAGATACATTCAGTTCTAGTCCTCTACATTTAGTTAGCACTAGGTTTGCATGGATGCATGCAGGATAGGCGCATTCCTCACCTACCACAGTCAATTAGCCTTAGTTAACACTGAATTAGATACTTGAGTTGTGTTTTAGAACTCTGATGAACTTTGATAATGATTTAGACAAGGTCTTAGTTACCTACAGTCGAGTCTAATCAATTCAAATTTCCTCATGTGGATTAAAATTGCATGTGGCTATTTAACCATTGTATTACATTGTAATCTATCATCTAACTACTTTTTTATTAATGAAAGCATTCACAGTTGCAAGCCATTTTTGCATTGTTTCATTCTTCAATTGCTGAGTAAATTGTGTGATCTATCTTGTGAGTTGTGTGTTTGTCCACAGATCTATGTGCTCAATTTAATATGGTATCAGAGCCTCGGAGAACAACGCACTTCTCCTCCTCATATCTCTTACTGGATCATTTTTTTGAGAAAAATTGCTCCTTCTAGCTCTACACCAGAAGTAGAAGATTTACCACTTAATACCCCAAGTTAAGGAATTGTTGATCAAGATTGCTTGATCAATTATGATGGGTGTGATGAAAACATGAAATGTGCAGGATGTCCGACCTTAATTTTTCTTTTTGTGTAATTGCAGGTACAACTTCGAATGGATTCATCAGTTCCTCTTCTCACATTCACAAACTATTCAAAATGGAAGATGAAGATGATTGCATCTCTGAAGAGAGAAGGTCTCTATGAGGTGTCTATTGGAATTAGTGAAGAGTCATTTGAGAGTGAGAATGATTGGATGAATGAATTTGATGCAGCTCTTGGAACAATGTCACTAGATCTTTCTCATAGCTTATGCTACCTCAAAAGATCTATTGAATTCCCAAAGGATATCTAGACAAAATTGGACAGAACCTTTGGAATGATTGATGAGGATCATAATAGCAATTTGGAGAGAACATACATAAACATAAGAGTTCCTGATCCAAAATTCTCTGCCTCTACTCTCTCTGCTGAAATTGTTCAAGATGAAAAAGAAGCAAAGTCCTCCTCCAGTGATTTTCTTTTGAATTCTGTGCAAAATTTGCTAGTAACTGCTTCCGAAAGTGAAGAGAAATTTTATTTTTCTCCCTCTAATGTTGCTGCTGGTGTGAAAATATGTAATAAATTGGATATTTTGGAAGAAATATCAGATTACCAGAGTGATCCATTCGCTCCCCATGATCTATATCTTCTAGCAAATTCCTGCAGGATTGCATGCACCAAAATTCAGAATTTTGAAGAAGAAGAAAACTATGCATCTACCGTCTCGGTGGACCATCCTCTTGGATCTGATATGAAACTTATTGGATATGATATGATATTATTTAGATCTGATCTGATATTTCTTGGTTCAATATTTAAGGTTCATAAGCTTTCAGTACTGCTTGTAGTTATTCTCATTAATTTTGTGAAGAAACAAGTACTGCAAGTCTCCTTCAAAACTGTTGTTGGGTATTTGATTTCATTTCACAGTTTTGGATATGATATGAGCCCATTTATATCTGATTTACTTTCTGATATGATATTATTTGGTTCAAATTTTAAAATCCAAGGGCCTTCAGTCATGCTTGTAGCAACTCTCACCAATTTCGGTGTGAAAAATCAAGTACCGCAATTCTTCCTCAAAATTGTTGCTGGGGATTTGGTGTTAGTTTCCTCTTATGAGGTTGCTGATATTATATTTTGTGATTGATTATATATTTCTGAATATATATCAGATTATGGAGCTCAATCATTCACTCTCCATATCCTTAGGGATTCTCTACTTTTGGTCACATGCTCATCTCCTCACAGAACTGGTAAAGAGGAAGATTTTCTGCATCTGCCTGGACACTTGCTCCTAACAATTGGGGATTTTTTTACCACTCATGGTTTGCTGTTCATGGATGCAACATATCATTTTATTAAGTGTTCCTCACATGGTTTGAATCCTCAAGAACCGTTTCTCACTTATCAGTTGATTTTAGTTGCTCTACATGGGTCCAGTATTCATCCAGCAGTTGTCTACATTTATGATTTAGTTGAGCATATTATTCTTCTTCCAAAGAGGAATATTCCTCCAGACATAACGATGGAGAGGTTCACATTATAGTCCCCAGGATACCTATGCACAGAAGAACCATATTGATCTCGATTCTACCTGCTTAATTAGAGGGGGGGATTTTTTCCCATGTGGTTTTTGCCCCAGCTCCTTGTATTGAGCAGTTACTTTAATTTACTTGATGTAATGGGTGACCTATGGTATTAGTTACCAGGGCCCAATGATTGTCCAATTTAGCATTCATGGGGGGTGTTAGGATTATTAATTCTCCCTTGTCCAATTTGGTCATATTTCTAAATCAGGAGTCATGTCTAAATTAGGAATCCATCCAGTCTATTTTTAGTCACTAGCACCATTGGGTCCACTTGGCCTAATTGGGGCACATGTTCTAGTTACTAAAGTGTGGGGAAAACTAATTGAGGCCTACTAGAACTGATTTCACTAGCATTCATCAGTTTAGGAGCCTCTTAGATCAATCCCTACAATTTAGGAGCCACAGGGAGTGTTGATATCAACCTTCATTAGTTGAGTTCAGTCACTGACTAGTCGAGCTGAGTTAGGAGTCAGTTACATTCGGTTCTAGTCCTCTACATTCAGTTAGCACTAGGTTTGCATGGCTACATGCAGGAGAGGTGCATTCCTCACCTACCACAGTCAGTTAGCTTTAGTTAACACTGAATTAGACACGTGAGTTGTGTTTTAGAACTCCAATGAACTCCGATAATGATTTAGACAAGGTCAGTTAACTATTGAGTCCTTCAATAATGATTTAGACAAGGTATTAGTTACCTACAATCAAGTAGAGTCTAATCAATTCGAATGTGCTCATGTGGATTTAGATTGCATGTGGCTATTTAGCCATTGTATTACATTGTAATTTATCATCTAATTACTTTTTGATTAATGAAAGAATTCACAATTGCAAGCCATTTTTTCATTGTTTCATTCTTCAATTGCTGAGTAAATTGTGTGATCTATCTTGTGAGTTGTGTGTTTGTCCACAGATCTATGTGCTCAATTTAATAAAGAAGAGGGGAGGAAAAAGCATAGATTTGAACAAGGAGAAGGAAGCAATACATCAAAGCTTTCAAATGATCAAGTAAGCCGGATAATGGTCACAATCTCTACAATGACCAATGAGAGTCAAGCGTAGGTTTAGAAACATGCTACGAAATATTTCCAGTAGGTGAAATGATTGTTTAAATCCATGACGAATGTTGTACTAGAGACAAGAGCACCACATACAAATTTGTTGCAAAGGGTAGATAAAGTAAGTGTTGTCTAGGCAATGCTGATAATTGAGATCCATTGAAAACACTTTCGATAGAAGATGAATATTCTGAAACCATATTGTGTCAATTTGACTCAATCATACTCAATATTAATGAATTAATGATGTATATAGTGATCAGACTATAGATGCGGCAAGTCACGAGATCCAGGACTGCGAGGTGATAGTGCATGACCAATTGGTTAAGTCGCAAGAGCAGATAGTGCAGGCAGAAGCATAGATTGAGCGAATGAAAATCGAGCAAGAGATGGTGGTGAATGAAAAGACAAAAGTGGTTGATGAAAGGCAATGAATGGAGAAGGAAATTGCTGTCGCATGTGAAGATAATTCATGCATCACCATGGAGATGTTTATAGAGGTGACGGTATTGCGACTAGGAAAAATAATCATCAAATTGAAGAAGAAAAATGAGGAGTTGGAATCATGCATCATACCGAGTACACCACCATAGCAGGTAGCATAGCACAGGAGTAAAGTAGAAGAGGTGACAACACAAATAGTAGAGATGGAGAAAGCAACCCACTCCATTGTAGAATCAACAACACAATTTTGGATGAGCGTGGGTTAGGATGAACAACTGCAACAATTAGGTACATAGATAAGTGAGGAAATGCACAACTAAACATATTTAGGGGATCACTCAATACGATGCCCCCAATTGTGCAGGTGACCAAGGCAGCCAAGCTGAAAGTGCTATAGCAACGAGTCAACAAGGCACGGGAAAGACACCATAAGAGGATTGTGCAGTTAGATCAATTCCACAAGGAATCAAAGTAGCTGGAACTTAAATATATGGAGGGACTTACAAAACACCAAGGAAGCATGAGCTAAAGTGGCACAGGTGTCTGAGGAGCACCCAACAGAAAAAGAGGTAGAGGAGTGTGCAATATTAAGCACAAAGTTCAAGGAAGAAGTTGAACAGGTTTGGACAGAGCACGATAGTTTCAAGGCCAAGATGAACACACCATCTATGTCCAGTTGTAGTAGCTTGAGAATGAGCCACAAGTTTGTGTTGGGGTCCCATTGGAAAGGGGATCAGTTGCACAAGGTGGGACAAAGAAGATATCGACAAGTAGAAAAGTAAACTACGCAGGAGAAAGATACTGAAAAGTCTGGTCGGTTTGGTCGCATTAGTTAGAGGTTTTGGTCCAAATTAGTTAGAGAGTTGACTTATGTGGACCATTTTGTAAAGTTGCAAGCCTATAAATAGAATTAGGAGTAGAGTCATTAGGAGAATCAATTGTAGTAGAATAATTTCCAAGTACTATGATCTGGTGAATGTAATTTGTCGGTATGCGATTTGTTGATGAATGAATTTTTGGTCTGAGGCTTTCGACCAGGGGATGCTTTATGATATTTTTGAAGCTATGATATTTTGAAGCTAATATAAGAGGGACGCTAATGATGAAATTCTTTCCTTTTATGTGTTGAATCTGCCATGGTGCGATCTGCAATATTTTCTATGTCTGAATGATGCGAAATTTTTCTATGTTTGTTGGGTTTAATTGTGTTGATGCCTTTGCTAAATTGATATGAACTATATTATAATTTAATGCAAATGATGATATCTGATGCATGACATGCGTAAACCCTTGGATATCTGAGTAATACAACGATAGAGTGAGACATAATTCATAAGTCCTCTTCCTTCTGCAAAAACGTGGTTCCTACAGCCCTCCCTCAAACATATCGAGTGAGATTGCATCTGCTTCAGAGGTGGCGGTTGGATAGGCTAAAACCATTCCAGGCCAGTGTTTAGGGAGATAGCTCCGAAAGGTGTCGACATGCATGTGGAGTGAACCCCTATCGACTGAAGTATGTCAACATGTGCATTTCTCCAAAATTTCGAAAAAGGGGCATTACAGTGGTACCAGGGAATGGTATTGGATCCTATTTCAGTTATGGATGATAGGGATGAATTTAATAAAATCATGAGGTAATATTTTGATGATACTGCCAAATAGGTTATGCAAGGGTTCGAATTAGTGGCTAGCCAACTCAGGGGTAAGTTGGTAGTTAGGGGTAGTAGTAGTTTCCACCATGGAAATAAACATAGGAGCATTCATTTTGAATACTTTGATGATTAGGTGAATGGATTTAGGAATAAGAATGAAAATTTGAATTCATTATGGGACATTCAACAATCCACAAGTTTGGAGGAGCATGAAATGAGAAAAAATCATCCTACTTGTGAAAATAGCGTAGATACTTCATTAAAGGAAGAAACATAAAATCATGAAGTGGAGAATCAATTACCTCAAGGTTATTGCAAAGAAGAAAATAAACAAGGAGGTGAAGAAAAGAAAAAAAATATTACTGATGGGGGTTATGCAAATCAAACAACATCTACTGATGGATCCTTGAACTGTGAAGGAGTACCTACTGATGGGTGCTCACAACTCTATGTTGGTGACATATAGATCAGATTTGAAAATATTATTGCAATACAATGTTCTCATAAGCATGAAGATGAATACCTTGTGACAACTAATGAACAACCAATATCAACTTCCCCATCACCACTTGAGCTTCAAGAAGTTGATCAAATCAAGAAGAAAGAAGAGGAGGAGGTTCACTCCCATGAACAGTTTTGATCCAACTAGCAGCTGACAGGTTCACCTTGGCAGCCACAGGTTCCCCTTCGACAGGTTTGCATCGACATGTTTTCCTTGGCAACCGACAGG
Source organism: Pseudotsuga menziesii (assembly GCA_001517045.1). NCBI lineage: Eukaryota > Viridiplantae > Streptophyta > Pinopsida > Pinales > Pinaceae > Pseudotsuga > Pseudotsuga menziesii. The sequence goes on from LPNX010860228.1 coordinate 113,457, forward strand.
TTCACCTTGTATTAAAAAGTTGTATAAAAATATTATAGTATGCCTGCATTATCATTTTATTTTATGATTTTTTATATAAGAACTTCAACTTCAGAAATGTATCAAAATTCATAGTTCATTCTTTGAAAACAAACAAATACAATTAGTCTTTGTTGCTTTTCCTACAATTTTTTTTATCTGAAATTAAATTTTAGTTTCTATCTGAAATTAACCATTTCAACTTGAAATTTCTTTTCAACAATCCCCGGAATATCCAAAATATTTTGGAAATTAATTTTAAATTAACAAAAAAACATCCCATGTGAAGGCCATTCTATTAGGGTTATGGTGTTAATTATTCTTCATCGATTACCTTAAAGTGAAGCACCAAGAAAACACATGTTTCCTTATTCCCATACGATTGGGGAATTTTCATTTCCTCCAAAGACTAGAAAAGTCTATGTAAAACCTGTGCAATGTTTTCCCCACCAATGCAGCCCATGTGAAGGCCATTATATGATGTAGGGTTTACAACGTGAATTCTTCTTTTTCAATTATAAGTGTATCAACAGGAAAACACATGTATCATATTTTCCTAACCAGATGTACTCACATACAGTTGGGGGGTTTCATATCATGTAAATACTTTAAGATAGTCTATGTGAAGCTTGTGTACTCTTTTCCTTACCAATGCATTTGTAAAGACTGTACTGGCCTTTTGGACTGTTTGATGTCATAGTTTAATGTAATAATAGCTAGAAATGTGATTTTTTTTTCAAGAATTCTCTGATTATATTGGCAGGTTTTGGGTCTAAAATACGTTTAAAAATTGGAGTACAACTAAAATTTGTTTAGCACAGATTTGAGATGGTATGCATTTATCCTCAAATAAACAAGTTTCTCACAAGGAAAATTCCCCAAGATGCTTAAAGAGGCAGAGCTTTGAATGGACTAGTCATGGTATTTCCACACCGTATTCTGACTCCTAAGTGATTCCTCCACATTTCCCTTCCGCGTGCATTCTTCAATCCTATTTGTGCTTCAAGTTCTTCCCACACTTGAAAAATATATGGCAATTAAGAAACATATGAGATATATTTTCCAGATTCATTTTGCAGATAAGGCATCTTATAGGCCCATTCCAACCACTCCTTTGCATATAATCCCATGTTGTGAATTTGTCGTTAAGAGCAATCCGTTTATTAGTCTTTGCTTTGCATTGTTCTCTAAGATTTTACTGTCAATTTCCATAGCATGAGTATTTTGCTATGAAAAGGTGTTTTGAGTAATGCCATTAATTATTTGGCTAAAATACTTAGTTTAATTCGATTGGATTTAGAAAAGAGAACCACTATTAGCATTTTCGTTTGTTGTGTACTTGATGTTTATAGGGTAGTAATTAATCCATGCTTCAAAATCATGGGACCTGCTAAAGTTAGGAGGCAAATTTCCATCAATATCAAGCATGGTTGTTAAGATTGGTGTTTGGGAGTAAAGTTTCATATTCATCCAAAGTTGTCCCCAAAGGTCCCCCAAATTATAAATTAAATAACATCATTTGGGTATGACAACAAAAAGGTCCCCCAAATTATACTGTGTTGGCATGTAGCAACAAAATATAGTATGCACTCACCATCTTCTTCATAGTTTCATAAAAGTTTTTGCAATGAATCTCTCTGTGATTATGACCCTTATATATTCCATTTGATTAGATTGGAGATAAGGGTTTCCCTTTCTATTGGTTGGAGCCTATATTTGGTCGAGAGGAACCCATTCGTATACATATTTTTTTCATTACAAAATGTGGGTAATTTATGTGGTGAGGGCTCACCCACCTTATGCTCATAATGTTCTTCTCTGATAAGTTGTTGTAGTTGTGAGGGAAACTAGTGTATTTTCTAACGAATCCCTTTGTGTCATGCATTTTCTTGCCACTAATTTAGATCCACTCCTAGAGATACCAATCCATTGGCATCTTAACTCCCAAACCTATGGATATGGTGATTAATTTTTTAGAAGAATGGCAATATTTAGGAGATTTGTTTAAGAAGGGGAGCTAGATGGCAGTTAGATGATAAGCACAATATTTTCTTATGTGATCACAACAATTTGTGCTCTACATTTTAACCATTATGGCTTTCATAGTGTGACGACAACTCCTACAATGCAGCTCTCGTTCATTATGTTCTTTAATGTTTTTCATTTTATTACAATAGTGATTATCAATCTCTCTTTGTACCGGTGAGAGTGTAGATGGCCCTCCCTTTTCCATCCTGATGTTATTATTGATAAGTTTCTTTGTATTTGAAGAAATTATTTTATTTTCTAAGGAATCCCTTTGTGCCATACCCTTTTTTTGTCATAATATAGATATACTCCTAGATTTTCCAATCCATTGACTGCTTCATTCTCCAATCATGGATATGCCAAGCCCATATACCAAAAATCTAGACTTTGGTTCATATTATGTATCATTCACCCAAGCACTTCATTAATTGGGAAAATGCTTGTTTAATATGGATTTAAACCTATTAAGAACCCGTGTCAACCCTCCTCTTTATTTTGTTAGTATATTTTGTCGGATGCATATGCTTTGTAAGTCGTCCCATTAGTATGTTGTATTATCCCACATTCATGGGGAGTATGTAATAGTTGTTAAGTCGTCCAGTTAGTATGTTTCATTATCCCACATTCATGGGGAGTGTTGTTTAGATTAGAATTAATATATAAGTATGTGTTGAGGCTAATGAAGGAATAAAAGAGTTATTTTGTATTGAGCTTGCTCAAAGGAGGTTGCCCCCTCGAAGTGGCCTACGAGTAATAAAATCTCTTATGTGATCCATTATTTATGTTATATCGTGCATTCTCATTATTTGTTGTAGGAAGTTCTTCACATATGGTATCATAGCAATTTCTTGAGCTTGTTGGGTGGAATTTCTGCCAATTTGTTTTCTCTTTTACAGTGCTTCCTGGCGCTGTGATCATTGCAGTAGTTCTTCTTCTTGTAGCGGTATTATTCATTCAGATCAGAGAATAAACCCTATCCGCTTAACTATGAGAAGTACTTGGGAATAGCCCTAAAACATATTGTGAGGAGTACCACAAGAACCTCGAAGTAGCTGGCCATTTGAGAGGACCTTCCAAGTGAAAAGGGAAATGACCCCTCCAAGATTGACTAGTTCCCACCTGTGAGGTAAACCAAGAGTTGTTTTTTTTAGCAAAGCGGTTATCATTTTTAATTGAGCCATGGAGTGAGGGGTATTCTCCCAATACGTAAGTCGTTAAACAACATTGGTGGCCGAGTGAATCCCGTGAACCTTTAGCAAGTTGAACATACCTGGGGTCCATATCCATTTACAGTTGATAAAGCGTAGATTTCCAGAATGGTCACAGGTCATTTCCTTTATTTCAAGTTGATAAAGCACAGCTTTCCAGAACTGCCACAGATCATTTCGTCCATTTCAAGTTGATAAAGCGCAGCTTTCCAGAACTGCCACAGATCATTTGGCCATATGTTCTTTGATTTAGCTCCATCTACCTTGAAACTTCACTGTAACCCCCATAATCCCATTATGAATATTCCTTCCTTAAATACCCCATCCTAGATTCCACTTCCTGAAGCCCAAAATTCCACATTTGTATATTTTTAGGTTTTTCCATCATATTCTCACCCAATCGCATTCAAATTTTTCCACGATGTTCGTTTCCGATTTCTGCTTCATTGACCCTCTCTGACAAATTTTCCAATTCCTTCACCCCGCCTTTGAAATTCACATTTTCTGCTTCCTATCCCTAAGAAAGTGTCAAAAACCCCGTAAAACCCCAATTACCCCCCCTGAGTTTTTCCCACATCAAAATTTTCCTTTTCTAAAACCCTTTCCGTTTTTTTTTTTCTACCCATTTCTGAAAAAAAATTCTTATGGTTGTCACTCGCGCCAGAGCAAATAAACAAATTGAATAAGAACTTGACACCATCAAGTCCAAACTCAAAAATCTAGATAAAAAATTTCTCGGCCTCCATCTTCAGCATTCACCCATGAACAATCGTCGACAGCTTGAGTCTTTTGCAGACACTGGGTTCTCTTCCTCTAGCAAATTCTGTGGGTTGAAGCTGGATTTTCCTCGCTTCAATGGTGAGGATCTGTCTGGATGGATTTATAGAGCAGAACAATATTTCAGTCTACATAACACTTTTGATGTCAATAAAGTCCCACTTGCATCCTTTCATTTGGAACATGAATCCCTTCAATGGTTCCATGGGTACATCAAGGCTCATGGAGAGCCAAGATGGATAGATTTTTTCAAACTCCTTTTGCAATGATTTGGCCCTAGTGCTTTTGATGACTTCACATGCATAGTCACCAAACTTTGCCAAACCGGCACTGTGAGGGAGTATCAAACCGAATTTGAGAAACTGACCAATCACACTAAAGGATTTCATAATGCATTTTACCTAAGTGTTTTATCAGTGGTCTGAAGGATGCAATCTGATCTGAGGTTAAAATGTTCTGCCCCAACACAATGATAGAAGCCCTAGGTTTGGATAAGCTAACGGAGGATAAGATCAAGGCTCAACAACACTCCAAATCCACTCTTGTTCCATTCAGAAATATGGTTCCACAAAGACTCCAAAGTGTGCCAGCTACTAGAACCACTCCTATCAAGCATTTTTTTGAAGTAGAGATGCGTGAACATCGGGAAAAAGGGCTTTGTTATCATTGTGATGAGAAATTCTCCTGGGGACATCGATGTGCTGAGAAAAATATCGTATCTCTTAGATGTGGATTCTCCGCCTGTGCCTGAAATTTTTTATGATGCTCAGGATCCAGTAGATGTTGAGGGTGACATTCAACAACTGCCTGTTGACCTGCCTAATCAAGATAACCAGCCAGAGATATCTCTCCATGCATTAGTTGGAGTCACCACCCCACAAACCATGCAGGTCAGAGGTTTCTTCAAAAAACTCCCTCTTACCATACTCATTCATTATGGTAGCACTCATAACTTCATTGACCCTAGGATCACCAAACATGCTGATTGTTATGTCCATCCTTGTTCCAACTTTGAAGTCGTGATTGCCAATGGGGGCACCTTACCTTGCAAAAGGAAGTGCCATAATGTGCGAATCTCTATGGGGGATTATAACTTGCGCTCTGACATGTTTTCCTTTCCCTTAGGTGGATGTGATGTGGTTTTGGGTGCTCAATGGTTACGCACACCTGGACCCATTTTATGGGATTTTGTTGAACTTTGGATGCAGTTTTCAATCAATGGTAAAAAAAAACATTGCGGGGCTTACAACCAGGGTCTGTCAGCATCATTAGTTTGCATCAAATGGAAAAGCTTCTTAAGAATAGTTCACATGGTGTCATCGCTCAGATCCATTTCATTCAGATGCAACCTTCAGCAGTCTCAACTACTCCATTGGATCTACAACAAATTTTGGATTGATATGCATGTGTGTTTGCTGATGTGTTTAACACTTTTTAACATATTAGAGTTACGGTGAAAAAAAGAACTGGAAAAACAATCAAGTGTTTAAGGACGGATAATGGAGGTGAGTTTACTTCTTTAGAGTTTGAAAAATATTGCAAAGATGAAGGGATCGTAAGACACAAAACAAATGTATACACTCCTTAACAAAATGGCGTTGCGGAGCACATGAACAAGACTCTTCTAGAAAGAGAAAGGAGCATGCTCAGTAATGCTAATTTGGGGCAAGAGTTGTGGGAAGAAGTAGTTTCTATTGCTTTTTATCTTATAAATCGATCACCGTCAATGGAAATAGATTGTAAAATTACAGAAGAGGTATGGACTGGTCATCCCTGTGATTATTCGAATTTGAAAATCTTTGGTTGTGAAGCATATGCACTTACTCCTAAAAATCAATGTTTTAAGTTAGACCCTAGATCAAAGTAGTGCATTTTTTATGGATATGATGATGTAACAAAAGGATATATATTGTGGGATCCTACTGCCCACAAAATTTTCATTAGAAGAGATGTAATTTTTTATGAATCTTCTATGATTAAATTTGAAAATGTAAGAGTTGATGTGGAACAAGAACATGTAATATCAAAACAACTAGTTTAGTTGGAGAACCAATCTTCTCATGACTCAAAGAAACAAGAAGTTTTTGGTGAGAGAGTAGTCATAGAAGATGAATAAATCCAAGAAAATGTGGAAACCCCGCAGCCTACACCAAGAAGATCATTAAGGGAGAGAAATCCTCCTAAGAGGTATACTGATTTTATTTTTTCTGTTTTATTTACTGATGACGGAGAAACTTCTTGTTTTGAGGAAGCCATTGATTATGTTGACAATGCTAAGTGGAAGATGGAAATGAAAGAAGAAATGGATTCTCTGGAGAAAAAAAAAGACACCCGGGAATTGGTTGAACTTCCCAAAGATAGGAAAATTGTTGGATGTAAGTGGGTCTTCAAATTGAAGAAAGGAGTTGATGGTAAGGTTGAAAGATACAAAGCTTGATTGGTTGCAAAAGGGTACTCTTAGATGAAAGGTATTGAATATCATGATATTTTTTCACCAGTTGTCAAGCTTGTATCTATTCGTATTGTGTTACCACTAGTTGAATTGCTTGATTTGGCGTTAGAACAACTAGATGTTAAAGCAACTTTCTTACATGGGGATTTAGAAGAGGAAATTTATATGGAACAACCATATTGTTTTGTGTAGCATCATAAAGGTAGATTAGTTTACAAGCTCGAGAAATCATTGTATGGCCTGAAACAGCCGCCCAAGCAATGGTACAAGAAGCTTGATTCTTTCATGGTGAGCCAAGGTTATACTAGAAGTGAGTATGGTCATTGTCTATACTTCAAAAGGTTAAATGACATATTCATTATCTTAGTGTTGTATGTTGATGACATGCTTATTGTGAGCAAAAGAATGGACAAGATTAATAAGTTGAAGGCTCATATGGATAGGACTTTTGATATGAAGGATCTTGGAGCTGCAAAACAAATCTGGGGTATTGAGATACAAAGAGAAAGAAGAAATGGTAAGCCTTAGTTTTTCACAGGAGAAGTATGCTGAGAAAATACTTGTAAGATTCAAAATGAATAAGGAAATGCCTGTGAATGTTCCTTTGGCTCCCCATTTTAATATTTCTTTAGGTTTATGTCCTAATAGTGTTGAAGAAAGGAGTATATGTCTCGTGTACCATATGTCAATATAGTAGGATGTTTAATGTATGCAATGGTGTGTACTAGACATGATATTTCACGCGACAGTAGGTTTTGTTAGTAAGTACATGGAAAATATGGGAAAATAACATTGGAATGCAGTGAAATGGGTGCTTCTGTACATAAGAGGCACAAGTGACTATTGTATCACATTTAATAATAACAGTATTATGTATGCGGGTTTGTTGATTAAGATTTTGCAGGTGATTTGGACAATAGAAGGTCTACTTCAGGTTATGTCTTTACTCTTGCAGGTAGAGCTATAAGTTGGATGTCAAAGATTTGGGAAACAATTGCTTTATCCACTACAGAGGGTGAATACATTGTTGCCTCACATGCTTGGAAAGAGGTAATTTGGATGAGAGATCTGCTTAGAGAAATTGGAAGGTTGCAGAACAGTGTGTCCTTCTTCTGTGACAGTCAAAGTGCTATACATTTGGCTACAAATCCTATTTATCATAGTAAGACTAAACATATTGATGTAAAATATCATTTTGTAAGACATGCCATTAGTGAAGGTGGAGTAGATATGAAAAATGTTCATACTCAAGAAAATTGTGCAGATATGTTCACAAAACCAATATTGTTAGAGAAGTTACGATAGTGTGTAGCTTCTCTTGGTTTGAAAATGGGTGATAAATAGTCTTGGGAAAAGTGTTAGTAAGTTTTATTGTCAAGGTGGAGATTGTTAAATGACAACTAAACTAATGTGTTTATGGGAATTTTCTCATAACAGGTGTTTACGGGAAGTTTCTCATAACGGGCATAATCGACAACGATTTACTCATGTAACTTCTTTCATGAAGTATATAGTGCATGGTTGGGATACATAATGGATGGAGTAGTTTGAGAGGTTGAGGACCATCATGTAATCTCTACTTCTTCATTAATGAGATTCAATACTTTGCCTTTGTGGATGTTTCCCCTTATAGGGCTTTACCACTTTAAGTGCTAATGTGCAATGGTGTTTCTTGTGTAATTTGTCGCTGAAAGTTAACACCACTATTCATGTAGTTAAAAAAACTTTCCATGAACAACAAAATTCACTGACTGCAAACTGCTCATTCTTCCACTCAACTTTATTGAAGTAGACATATAATAAATTGTATATGAAACCCATTGTACAATTTTCATCTATTTTGATGTGGGGAATCCCCACATAAGAAGATAATTGTGCATAAATGGTTCATTCGATACAATATTGAAAAATATGTGAGTTTCTCGTATCTTGAGCTCATAAATTTAGGAGTGACATAATGATGTGTTCTTCATGTATTAATTTGGTTTTTTTACTATCACAATTCACTTCTGGAAAAAGTCGATGGAGAAGGCATTATGTGTTTCTCATAATTTCAGGTTATTTCCAAATTTATGAACCTCTTGCAATAAATTTTTTTTTTAAAGTTAAATGATTGAAAATTATAATTTAAACAAATATTAAAAGTTAAATGATTGGTAGAACTTCCATATTGTGATGGCCCTCTTGGATGCATCTATGGGAGGGAATGCATATTCCTCCTATGAGGTTGTGTTCCAATCTTTGGAGAGTACTCTGAAAAAATAACCAAATAACCCCTTGATTTCCAAGTTTATAAAATGATTCTCAACAATCCTTGAGATTTGTCTTATGTAATAGACATTTCGAAAAAAAATCTCTTTCCCTTGCAGAATGTGAGTTAATCGATTAGTTTACAAGATTCTATCCATCTCCCCACTCCATGGAAAAATGGCTCATGAAAAATTGGATAGCATTGATCAAAGGACAAATGAACTATTTCTTTTGCAGTAGAGGGTTTCACACCATTCTCTTCTAATTAAAGGAAGATATGGACTTAATATTCAAGAACAACCCCTATTTCATGCATGCTAAGGGTATACATTTGAATAAATAGATACTATTTCTTGATCTAGAAGTAGATGTCCCTTCAGTTTTTTGAATATGGATTCATCTTCCTCACCTTCCTCTCCTCTATTAGGATGATGATTCATTGAGGACCATTGGAAACACCATCAAAAGTATATTAACAAATCTAAACGAAAATCTGGTATGTTCTCCTATTCTAGAGTTTGTGTCGAAGTTGATATTGAAGAGGGCTTACCAGAGGTCATAAAGATCACCCTTGACAAGTGGACCCATCTTCAAAAATAGGATTATGAGAAGCTACATTTCAAATTTAGTGATATTTAGCTTTTAAATTGGATTATGATTTTTTTAAATTTAGCTTTAAATGGTATTTTTAATGCCATGTTAGTTTTTAAAATGTTATAATGTGAAAATGACAAACCTTATTAATGATATGTAATGATGAGAAATTTATGCATGAAACATAATGTTTAAACTCGGCGATAGCAAAAATAGAATTAATAATAGATTTAAAAACAAATATTGTCTTCGTTAAAAACAAATATTATGAAACCATACTTAGTTTACTATCTAGTCTAACCATATGAAACGTTCTTAAACCATATTATTATTATTAGTGAACCATACATGAAATGTTCTCAAACCATATTATTATTATTACTGAACCATATTTGGTAAATGATAATATGAAACCATATGAAGCTAATATTAAATTTAAAGAAGAATATTAGATTTAGAAGGTTGATTTAATATATTTTTTTAACTTAACACTATAAGAGGTTTTTTGTTTTAAAAGAAAGTTAAAACAAAGATTGTGGTTGATGCAAATTTGTTTTTGCGAAATAATTAATAAGAACATCAATGAATAAATTGTAATTGTAATAATAAAGATTTCTTTGGGGTTCCCGCACTGGTTGCGATTAGCTTGATATGAAGCCACATAAGGAGGTCACGAATCACACATGTTCTTACTCGTACCCAGTGTCACCCTAGTAGCAGCCCAAAGCCTAGTCCTGATAATTGTGTTTAAACACTGAGATGCATTTATCAGAAAGAAAGTTTATGCAATTTTTTTTAAGAAAAAATTTCTGTGATTGCATCTAGAGAAGCAAGGTGAAATACGAAAATATTAAATAAAATAGAAAATATAAATTACATATGGACTTAAATAAAATATAAACAAAAAATAAACCACCATAGATCCATTTTAAAACCGCCTCTATGAAGTACCGAGAAAGATCCAATTGGTAAAAAATGTACACCTCAATCCCTCTTTGTGCTTGATAGATTCGAGTTTAAAATGGAGCTATGCTAGTTTAGTTAGTTAGTTACTTGAGTAAATGTGAATCTCAACACTATTCATATATGAATTTATAGTTGGCCTTATTTTTTATTATTATGTTTTGATATTTATTTTATTTTTATAAGCCTACCAATTTTTGGGTATATTCAATTT
>LPNX010860249.1:0-19041 GCA_001517045.1 Pseudotsuga menziesii
TTGTACTTTTAAAATAAATTAAATTCATGAATGATATTTATATGAAAAAAATATGTTAGTTATGCATATAAATTAAATTCATTTCTGTTTAATTTTATTTACAAATTCAAGACAAATAAATGTTAAAGGACAATAAATTTGTGGGAATTTACAATGAATCTTAGTCACATCATTCTAGAATTATTTTATTAATTTTATTTATAGTCAATTTAGAAAAGTAACTCAACCATGGTTATTTATATTGTGCATAAAAAGTAGTGTAGGAGGTGAGTTGTCATATATACCTACCCCATAAAACCCCTAACTCATAATATTTTAATATATCTTATATTTGTGTAGTACATCTCTTAGGAGGCCCATTTTTTACCTCAAATTCTCTCTAATGGGTACACAAACTGAGGTGGCTCTTGGACAGAGGTCAGGAGAGCTATGTGTGAGTTGTTGTCGGTGGAATTGACTACATGTGATGTGATTGGAAGTTCGGGGGTAGTTATACACCAAGTACATGCAAGAGAAATAAATCGTTTTCTGGACAATGGTCCAAAGATCCGCGTAAGGTGCGATGGATGGAGTAGACAACTATATGTTACAAAAAAAAATGATGTTCCTTAATGGGTGGTGGCTTAAATTCCCACATGAGTAGTGGTAGGGAAGAGTGATACAAGTACAGGTCCACATACACTTGCATCGCCATGCTATGGCTCGTAAATCGAGGTAGCTTCTGGGAAGAGGTCCCAAAATTTGTTTGTTAAACATGAGACGATGGTCTCATAAGAAGATGTAAATTTGAGCCTGGAGGTGTGAAAGGTGTCTCGAACTAGTTCTAGGTTACTTTGGACTAGAAGCTAATGGTGTTGCCCCTCACTTGTGGTAAAAATGTTGAAAAACAAGAAAGGGATAAAACTACGCTATAAGGGACTCAAAGTGGTGGTATTAGGCATAGGCTCTCTTGAGGTGGAGCCCGTTGTGTGGCTTCTTCAAGAGTTGACCATTTGATTCAGCAAAAAGGTATGCCCCCTTGTCGAGACAAAGGCCATTGGCAAGGCTAGATGATAGAATCTGGTATTTTATCAGAATAACCGATCCCACACTATGGTTTAAAGGGAATGGGGTACAACTGGAGGTGGTCTTACATATCTCCCTGTCATTGTGTAAGTGGTGCTCGGGTAGATTAGGTGGATCTTCCATAAGCGATGAGAGGAAAGGGTGAATGGTGCTAGCGATCATGTAAATGGTATCAGTTGTGGTTTTTGTGTCCTTGTCCCCAATCTCTGTTGGAGGAAGAAGGGCAGGCCTGGAGACAGGATGAGTCTTGGATGGACCTGGAGATAGGTGCAACATCATCCCAATTGGATGGACATGACTCAACACATCCTAGGGCCTTAGAGGTAGGGTAGGTGGTTCAAGGTACCACATAGGATCTCCTAGTGTGAAATCCTATAGATTGCGAGTTGCCAACATAGATTTACTCACGATCCCAGATGGTAGGAAAAGGAAAGGGAAAAGAGCAAGGAAAAAGATCATGCTGATCAGGAATGAACCCCATTGTTTCCCTGGTAACTGAGGTTGAGGTTGCGACTGAGGTTACGATTGCGGATGGATCTACGGTCATAGAAACAATGGAAGAAATAGGTCTGATGGACCGTTGGTGGTGGTGGAGACAAGAGGGTTAGTAGAACTCGACATCATGTAAATGGACATGGTGTCTGAAGAAGGATGTGGGGGTGAAATTCTTCAATCAGAGTGATCTCTGATTCAAGGGAATGTTGATGGAGGTCGGCTAAAGCCATTCAAAATTTGGGCAATTATTAACAGTGGTGAGAATAGTGTCCATACAGTCTGTAGAGGGTGCAAGCATGGTTTTTTCTCAGTGACTTGTTTCTTACTATTGGTGTGCTTGGAAGCTCAACCATGGGAAGGTTTCCGTTTGTATCCATGGCATCCAAATGCATGCGAATCATTGGGATCTTGGGGAAATTCTGAGTTGGATTTCCCTATTGCTCGTAGATGGCGCAAGGTGGGACCTACCAAGGTTCTACAGTAGCTTTTGCATTCTTGCCCCTGGGCCTTTTCAGGTGGGGCGGTGCGGGTGCGGGTGCGGTGGTTGGTTTTTGCAAACCGAGTGGAGGATGGGACTCGACCGCAATGGGCTGCATGGGTGTTAAGACTAGCTATGGAATTGATGGTTGAGCTAGTGGATCAAGATACCACACAAGAATATTCAATGTAAAGTTGGGTAGGTTTAGGATGGCCATTCCTGCCTTGCTCATGACGACAGGTAGGGAAAAGAGGAAGGGAATTGTATGGAATGGAGAGGAGCCCAGATAACTCCCTGATGGTTGTATGTGGGGATTAGGTTGTGGTTGCAATTGTGCATAATGTTGTGGCTGCAGATGATGTTGCAGCTACTGATGGTGTTGCATCTGCGGACAGTGTTGCAGTTGCAGTTGGGGCTACAACTGCGCTTGTTGTTTGGGTGCAGCGGTGCTGGATGAGACCATGCACAAGTCCACAGTCTCATTTTTTGTCGGTGGCAGTGACACTAAGGGGAAATGATTCATCATAATGGTATGGGAAAACAACCCAGGGCCCACATTTAATAATGGGGAGCCTAGTTTGTTGTCAACCATGGTGTTGATTGCAGGGATGACATTGGCGTGTGTGGTTGTCCCTTGTGGCTCAATGGTGGTGATGGTAGGGATAACATTGATGAGTGACGTTAACCCTTGTAGATCATGATAAGGGAGTTTATCAACCGTCACGATATTCCCTTCATGGGGGAACATCATGAGACGGAAGACAGTTGATGCGACATCTCTCATGGCATACATATCACTTCTTTCGAGGAGAAGTTTATAGTCCAGTTGAGTGTTGACAACTTGTATGTCAATTAGAACTGTCTTCCTAGCTAATGTGATGGGGACATGGGGGAGGATTCCTTGGGATTTATTTGGATGGCCATCATAATCCTGTAGAGTTGTGGATGATGGTTGCAGAATTGGGGATCTAAGATTCTGCCAAACTAGGGTAGACATAACACACGTAGATGCCCCCTCATCTACTATGCACTGGAGTACAACCAAATTTCAGATAGACACCAGGATTTGGAAGGCAATGGTGGATGGCATATGCGGTTCTTCATTCTCCATGTCAAATATGTTCAACTTGGAGTTGGAAGGGTCTACGGCCCCAATGGTGGCTAGTAGCACTTTCTGCTGCATTGGGAATGTTTTGAGTACCTCCAGAGTGGACATGGATGTTGGTGTTTGAGCCAAATCATCCACTATGTTATAGCTGACCACAAATCTAGCCATGGCATTATTGGCCACTTGGCATATGGGGGGGCGAGGGAAAGGGGGTAACTGAAGAGGTGCATTGATCGATTTGGACATAGATGCCACTGATGTGTCAGCGAATTCGGTGGTGGTTTTGTACTGAATCCATCTGGTTTGTAGGTTAACCTCTTCAGTTGTCATGGCTAGCAAGTGGTGGACACATTTTTTGGCCATGGGAGGTGCCCCCAGAGCATTGGGATTGGGCTTGGGAGGGGTTGCGGTTGCCACTAATCCTTGGATTGGTAATGGGTTCTGAAGCACCATAGGAGGAGGTCCTTGTGGTGCTGGCTTGGTTTGGGCTTGATTTGTAGCACTGGCAACCTGGTACTATTTTGTTGGTCATGCCAAGGCCTGAGCCTACTGTGGTGGCACAGTTTGTGCATGGGAAGTTGTTTCTCTAGACTAGGACATTATTCTTGCATAGTCCAGAGTTTGGTTTTAGTAAGCAATGCTAGTAGTGTTGCTTAGTTGTGGTGGAACTGTAGGTAGTGTCGAACGGTGCTGTGGTTGTTGGGAGACGGAGCCTATGATGCCATCTGCAACATGAGATGCCCCCAATGCATCCTAGTAGGAGGTTCTTGGATTGGAAGCATCTGGAATGACGATGTAAAGGTATCCAGACTGTGCATAGATTAGGTCAAAATATTGGGCTTTCATTATGGCCACCTCTTCGGATTGGGGACGTTCGGATGCGACATCCTTTGTTATGGGTTGGAGCAAGGTTTTGAGAAACCAATCCAAGAATATCTTGTTGACAAGTTAGATTTTACACAAACTATGATGTTGTTTCCACTCATGGATGTGGTCGGTTATATGTGTCATAGTGCTCTGGCGGCAGGATAACAGGATCTCCACCCCTTCATCATATCTAATGGGGAGTTGGAAATACTACAGGAACATGAAAGCTAGGGAGTTGAAATCTGGGTACTTGGCTTGCGATAGCTCAATGTACCATTTGGTTGCCGCACTTGTGAGGGTGCACTAGAATATCCTTAGCCTAATCGAATCATCTACAATGTTGTTTGAAAAGCACCATAGATAAAATGTCATGATGTGGTTTTGGGGACACTCCCCTGCCTTCCCTTCAAACTTTGGAATGTCTAAGGGAAGTTTGGTTGGCATGGGAGGACAAAAGGTTTGTTGGTGGATGGGGTCATTTGTCAATCAAGCCAAATTAGGCAAGTTATGATGAGCCATGGAAGGCATATTTGGCCCCAAGTCGATGTGAGATGGGGTGATGTGAGATGGGGGAGGTATGGTGGTGGGGTTTACAGGTGCATAATGTACTTGCATACCTGGGGGTGTTGGTGGTCCCATTGTAGATGGCACCACCAGATTTTGGGGACACTCCCCTGCCTTCCCTTCAAACTTTGGAATGTCTAAGGGAATTTTGGTTGGCATGGGAGGAAAAAAGGTTTGGTTGGAAGGGTGTGGTTTTGGGGACACTCCCCTGCCTTCCCCTCAAACTTTGGAATGTCTGAGGGAAGTTTGGTTGGCATGGGAGGACAAAAGGTTTGTTGGTGGATGGGGTCATTTATCAATCAATCCAAATCAGGCAAGTTATGATGAGCGATGAAAGGCATATTTGGCCCCAGGTCGATGTGAGATTGGGGAGGTATGTTGGTGGGGTTTGCAGGTCGATAATGTACTTGCATACCTGGGCATGCTCGTGGTGCCATTGTAGATGGGCCAGTGCCCCCAAGTGTGGTGTGAGGGATAATGTGGATGGAAGGGCCACTGCCCCCATGTATGACAATAGGGCCAATGTAGGTGAAAGGGCCATTTCCCCCATATGTGACAGGAGGGGTAGTGTATGTGGAAGGGGAACTACCCCCCTATGTGATAGGAGGGGTAGTGTGTGTGGAGGGTCCACTTCCTGCAAGTGTTGTAGGTGGGATAGCTTGAGTGGTTACTATGGGTGGTGGAATCTTACTAATGATAGTTTTCATGACCATGCTAGGGCCACCTGTAGGGTTGTTAGTGATAATTTGTGGTGTGGACATGGGTCCACTAGCGATTGCTATGCCGAAAAATGGATCGAGGTTTGCACCAGCCATGGGGCTTGATGGTGCTGTGTGTAGTTATGGTTCAGACTAATATGGATTTGAATCTGAATTAGAGGTTGTGTGGCCTTGTGATGGTGTGAGAGTTAATCGAGAATGGTCTTGATGGTGTCGGTTCATTGACCCAAATTGTGGTGGTTCACCTCTTAGGTGTGAGGAAGAGCATGAGGGATCAATTATGCTAGATTTGTGTATCAAGCTGGTGGGAATGATATTTTGGACCCCAATTTCAATGGCTTCCTATTGGCTATAGTTGGTCACTCGGACACCAAGACTGCCGGAAGACAACACTTGGCTTTTTCCTCATGGGCGTTCTACTCAATCAGTGGTGGTCGTTGCCTATTTCGCTTGGCAATTCTTCTCAGCAGCCAACTACTTTGGGGTTCTCATGGTACTCCTCACAATGAGTTTCTATTTAGATCCCAAGTACTTCCCATGGTTAAGGAAGTCAGGGAATTATGTCCTCAAAGACTACAGATTTTTGAACTTAGTGTAAATTAATCAATTTTAGTGGCTCTCTCAGCGTCATGAACTGAGTGCGGTTGATTTATGTGGTATGGCGTGTATGTATTTCTATGTTTCTATTATTTGGTGGCTACAAATGGTCTATGAATTCATCATATTGTGGTTGAAAGTAGTAAATGAACATAAATTTTGTAGACATATACCATTTTTAACCCTGCATTGTGATAGCCTAACTAGGTGACCACCTTACACCTATATTCTTATTCAACCAGGAGAAGGTACTGGGCTCTCAACATAATGGGACTAAGCCCATCCGTAGATCCATAGGATACCTCCCGGATGCAAGGTTGGTCAACAGGGAGGACGCTTAGCACTGTGAGAAACCCTCCTTCTCTACCCCCTCTACCTTCAAAGTCATTCGTTTTTAATGGTTTTGAACAATATTGGGTGAAGGGCATATTACTATATGAGGTGTTCCCTTCGTCTTATCCGAGAATACCTTGAAGGGTGATGACTGTGTAGAGGAGGAAGGGAAAGAAAGACTGTTAATTTTATGTCAGTTTTAGTTAGCCTATGTTAATTAACCAATTAAATTTTTTTGAATTTACACTTTGTTTGTAGATGAAATTGCAGTAACTGAAACATAAACAAAAATGGGACTATTGTGATGGACAGAGACGGCTAAGCCACACTGACGGTCCTTAGTAAATTGAAAATTAACTTTTGAGTGACAGTCCGCACGTTTTGGGTCAAATGTGGCTAGGGGGTCACCAAATGTTTCTAGAAACAGGCGAGGGGGTTGCATAGATTTCACAGACAGAAGCGGTCTGCCTTCCTGAAGGAAGCTGCACCTTTCAAGGGAAAAAGGGTGACCGGGTCGCACCTGTTATGCCTAAATTAGCAACCTGGTCCCATGTTTAGTCCCTATAAGTGCGACCTGCTCTGGATTGGGGGGTTTTTGATCCCGAGTCAGATTTGGTCGACAATAACCTGTATTATGGCCAAATGGACTCGGATTTTCCTTGTGGAGGCTCGAAAAAAACAATAAACTAAAAATAAACAAGATTTAAACTAGATCTGACAAGAAATTTTAAACCTAGGGTACAAACTGAAATAAAACTTGAAATTTAAAAAACTGAACCAGGGATCGTGTGGGATCAACCTGGTATGGTCACAAGTTCTGTAGCAGGGATTTCTCCCTGCTACAAGGGCAGGAATGGATCCCTTCTGTCTATAGGATGGAAGGGTAGGTTCCTATGTGGTAAAATGCAAGAAAAGTAAATAGAATAGAAACGAAGAAAAGATGGACAAGAAATGGCCGTGAGCCCCTCTGCAAACAAGGTTAGGGATTTTCTCTAAGAACCTACAAAGAACTATTAAAGACAGCAATAAACCTGCAAAACAAGTTAATAAACAAACCTGCAAGAAAATATGGGTTAGAAAACAACTAAGCTACTAAAACAAAAGCATGAACAAACAATGGTATACCTCTTCTTTGGTGAAATGAGCCACCATGCCCTGGCTGGAAGAATCACCTCTCTATCTGACTCAGCAATGAGGGAGTTATGGCTCAATGGGGAAGATTAGTCGATGAAAAGGGGATCTGGATGGCTTGATAGACAAAGGGTCTCAAGGCATCCACGGGTAGCATAACAATATGCAAGGGAACAGTTGTTTGAGAGTGACCCCCACCCATCTTTTTATAGCATTTTTAAGGTTCTAAGCCCTTGGTCATGGATTTAGCCCCTTTTTCCCTAAATTTAGTGTCTTTTAGGGTTTTAGGCTCCTTTGAGGGGTTTTAGCCCCTTTTTGGAGGCTTTAGCCCCTAACAGAGTTATTTAGGCTCCGTTTTGGGGTTTTTAAGCCCTTTTACTCATTTTTAAGCCTTTTTGAGGGTGTGGGGGTCTAATGGGGTGGTACAAGGGTCGTGCATGGGTGTCCTTGGGTGGTGTAGGCCATGTAGAGCTGACTAACAGATTTTTTGGTTTAACAACTATACTAGTGGCGGTCAACAAACTAACCAAAATTTCCCACTTCATTCCATTCAAAGACACTTATGATGTGACAAATGTAGTAAGGGTATTCATAAATGAAATTATATGCCTTCATGGAGTTCTAAAGAAGATAATTTCTGACCGAGACCCTAAGGTTACCTCCTTTTTTTGGATAAGTATGCAATTAGCATTAGTGACCCACCTGAACTTAAGCTCAACTTATCATCCCAAGACAGATGGGCAGACAAAGAGGGTGAATCGGGTGATGGATGGCATGCTTAGGATGTATTTTATGGATCATTAGACATAGTGGGAGAAATGTCTTCCTCTAGTGGAGTTTGAATATAACAACAGTCATCAAAGCTCCATTGGTAGGCATCCATATCAATCATTGTATGTGATACCTTGCAAGACTCCACTCAGTTGGGACAGGTTGGAGGACCATGTTTTAGTTGGACCTGAGTTGCTTCAGACGATAGAAGGGCAAGTGGTATTGATCAGGGAGCAGGTGAAAGAAGCACAGGATAGAAAAAAGAGTTATCTCGATGCACAAAGAACTAATAGAAGTTATGAGGTAGGGTATCACGTATTTATCTGCATCTGACCAAATAAAAGTACCATCCAGTTTGGAAAGGTGACCAAGTTTTCACCTTGCTTCATATGGCCATTCGAGATTCTTGAACGAATCATACTGGTAGCTTATCGTCTTGCACCACCACCCACCTTGCACAGAACTCATAATGTGTTTCATGTTTCAGTATTGGGACATTACATAGTTGATGAGACTCATAAAATTCACCGAAAGGACTTGCAGGTCGTGGATGAGGGAACCTTCATGGTTGAACCATTACATGTACTAGATCATAGGGTTAAACAGCTCTGTAGTCACCATGTGGACAAATTTAAGGACCAGTGGGACAAGTATAACCCATTATCTTCTACCTCGAATGATGCAAATGAGTCGAGATTTTCCCTCACTATTTTGACTATAACTTCATGACAAAGGTTCCCAAAGGGTGGGTGTATGTAATGCCCCATATTTTGACTTAGGCATGTTTCTCACTTAGACTTATTACACTGCATTTACTTATTATATGGGCACTGAGATATACTAAGTAAACTATATTATTTTACATGTTATATGTGATTATATACTGATTATGATGTTACAATATTATCATGCTTATGCTCTGATTTTGATGTTATGATGTTATCATGCTTATGGTCTGATTATGATATTATAATGTTATCATGCTTATATCGATGCTTTGATTATGATGTGATGATGATTAACATACTTATGTAGATGCTATGATTATGATGTTATTGTTGTTAGGATATTACTGTGCTTATGTAATTACTATGTGGTAGTCATCATCATATTCCTCTATTTCATAACAAAAATGTATAATTGATTGTAATTCTTGATATTATGTGATGTGTATGATGTTGTACATGGATACCCACCCATGATGCAATCAATTTTATGATATTATGTGATGGAAGGAAATAATGTTGATAATATGAACCAATTATTGATTTAATATTTTAATGAATGCATGGTTGCATAGTGCTAACCCACAAGGTACAGGGGCTATGTGATAGATGGGTACATGATGTGAAGTGTGATGTAATACATATATTGAATAGAGACTTAATTTCCAAAGTGATGGTATGATGGCATGTACCAATAAAATTGATAGTAGTACAGTATGGTTTGATGGGGTATAAACCCAGTATGTTGAGAGGGATGGATGTATTTCCCACCCTATGTCACTATGATACTTGAGGTCATGGGAGTGTAGTGCTGATATTTATAAAGTGGAGCCATTGATTTCATTATATGCTTTTGAAGTGGCATCATTATGTTCCATAATGCTTAAAGGAAGCACATAGAACATTGTTCTAAATAGGTACAAGTTTATAATGAATTTCTTCTTGTTAGAGGTATGGAATTATACTGCTTCACAAATTATAGAGGACTGAGGAGGGAATGTAGAGGGAATCACATGAGGAGAGAGCCTATGCATTGAAAAAGACATTATGGCGAGATATGGTAAGGAAATGAGGATGAGAGCTTGTAAAGTTGGAAGGATGGTCAATAGTGTGTAGAGGGGATATGTTGGGGAAACATTAGTAGAAGACTGACAAGTAGAGGAATATACCACTGGAAAACAAACTGGTAGAGTATAACTAGGGACAAAATGCAGGTCTACAATTCTAGTAGACAATATGGAACACTGACAAAGTACATTGAGCAATGCAAAGAAAATAAAAATTGTTTGATAAGGAATACTATGCAATATTTATGGAAGAACCTTATTAGGCTCTGACACCCTAGTTGGGATGCCCATCTAAGAATATAAACAATGAATAAACAAAAAAAAATACATACATAGTTAATTATGGATGAAATCTCATTTAATTCTAATTAAAAATGTATATATAAATATATTAGCAAAGTGAGGTGATGTTTGGTTTTCATCTTCCAAGCTTTCCCTTGGACTCCCCAAGGCTTTTTGTCTTCACTTAGCCCTAACAAATTGCATTCAAGAAATTATCAACCTTTTCATGACACCATCTTAAATGATATTAAATTTACCCACTTAATGTTATAATGTGATAAAATATTGTTGTCATACATAATGGTTCCCATCTTACAATGTATTTATCCTTGAGATCCATCCCTTGCGAAAAAATATCATAATGGTGTATGTATCCAACTTGGCTGGAAAAGTTCTTCTATGAAAGGCGTGTGTAATTTGGTCGCTACTTCTTCTTTTCGATGAGGCCTGAAATATTCATTTAGTTCATTTATATTTTCCTAAATTGATTTTTCATGGTTATATACCGATGGTCCTTATATAGAATGGAAGATATACTATAAGTATCCACATCCCATTCAAATATGAAAGATGAATTTTCAAGGGCTTATGTGGTGCTTTAAGGGCATATTCATGGATCAAATCCTTTAAATATGTATACATGACTTTATGCCATTTATTTTCTTTCCTTACCATGGTCAAGATGTAGAGACCCGAAGGTTGCATGTACAAAACCTTGTTATGACAACTCATCTATCTCTCTCACTCTCTCTCAAACCACATGCTCTATGCTTTATAGAAATTAGGGATAACAACATAATGGCTTTATTGAAAGTAGTCTTTTGGGGCTTGTAAATATTGACCTCATAATGAGATATGGTTGGCATTAGGAAGTTTTAGATATAATCGATGGGTCTCGACACCTTCACCATTTCTATGAGAAAAAATAAAGGGACTTAGGGACTAAATGAGTATTTTAAGACTCATGAGAAATGAATGAATACTAAAATTACCAAAAAGGCCCTCTAAAGGGGATATTTATCCTTTATAATGAGCCTTGTAGAGATAATTTGGGGGGAATGATGAGTATGATAGCTCACATGGAAGGTTTAGTCGAGGAGGTCAAGAATAAGGATATATTTCAATCTACTTGAATGGGAAAATGTTAGGTTATGATTGACACATTATAGCTAGATAAGATGCTAGGTCATGTTGATGGATGGAGAACTGGGTCATTTATAGAATTATTTGATGTTGTTCGAGATGATTTACTTAAGGTGTGGAATAGGTTAATATAGAAGGTTTTTGAGGGTATTTAATACCACATTCTTATCTCTAACCGATATCCCAAGATAATGGATCTCAAATGAGAGTATTTATCCACATCATTTTGTAAGGTGGCTACATTTGTGAATGTTGAACACTTGTTTGTATATGAATAACAAACTAATTCTTTTAGCCTCAAATTGAATTTTTTATTCCTCATTTAAGTTTGGTTAAATCTAGATTAAATGAATTTCTTTGTTTTTTGAAAACTTATGTGCACATATGTGTTTTGGAGCTAATGGATCTCAAATGAGGGTATTTCTACACATAAGGTTGTAAGGTGGATACATTTGTGAATGCTTTCTTAAAGGGATGCACGATCATGTATTGATAAAAACATGTAAAATATACCATATGTTCTCTGACGAAATGTCTAGGTATATGTATTCCTTTCCCATTTATGAGAATAAAGTATAAAGCCATATACTTGTTGTTGAGTTTGTAATGTTGTGGTGTTATGATGTCATGTAAGTTTTGTCATAATCTATGTTAGTATTCTTCCACTTCATGGAAGGTGTGGTTGAGATCCTAGAGTGATCCTTCTCTTTTGTTTTTACATTCTTTTTCATACATTTTGGGTTCAAGTTGGAACTAAAGTTGGACTTGTCAACCAGACATGATGACAACCTGAAAATTTCATGAGTTTTCAGGAGGATGACTGGGTAAGAATGCTGAAGCATGGCTTGCGGGTATGAATAGGTGCTTCATACTGAACGAGTATACCTGTAGTTCCAAGGATAGAATGGCCATATTTCAACTAAAGGTCGATTCCCTAAATTGGTGGTCAAACCTAGAGAAACAATTGCATCTTACTCCTTTGACTGTTTCAAGGAAGTTATTTGAGGAAAGGTTTAACATGAAGTATCTTTTGGCTTATTACAGGGAACAATAGATAGGTTCCTTTAATGCTTTGGTATAGGGAAGCATGATGGTGGAAGAGTATGCAGCTATATTCATGGAAATAGTAAAGTATGTTCCATACTTGGACTCAGATGATCTACAGGTGGAGTGATTTGTATATGGACTCAACTACAAGATCAGGTCCACAGTATGGATGCAGAAGCCATATTTAGTTTTGATGGTAATTGAGTCTTCTCGCTATGCTGAGGATATGTCAGATTCAAAGGGAGGAAACAAGTTGATAGGATCCAATTAGTATGTGATAGGGAAGGCTCCATGATTGTACTTCATAGGAGGACAATGCAGACCTCCTCCTTATTGTAACAGGTTCACCCTAAGAGCTAACACTTTAGGTAACTCAGTATCATAGGGTTCATCAGCAAACCATGAGAACTGAGGATGAACACATGGCAATTCTTATAGAGGATTAGGAGGTTTTAGAGGATAGAGGGGAAGGAAATCATCCCAGAGGACTCCTCCCATCAACATGAAAGCACCACCTAATGTCTCTTGTTGGGGATTTGGAGTTCCTCATTTTCAGCGGGATTGTCCTAAGGGAAATAAGAAAGGAAAAGCATCCATGGGTAATTCTGTTAAGACTCATAGGATTCATGGAGCTATTCACAACCACTAGAAAGAACATCAGTCCATTGTAGTGGAATCCACTGGTAAAGTAAACAATGTCAAACTTAAAATTTTATTTTATTCTGGTGAAATAGATAGTTTTATTTCAGCATATGCATTAGATAACTATAGGTTGGTATCCTGTGAGAATGATGATTTTGAATTGGTAGAGATGGATTCAGGGGTTAAACAAGTAGTACGCCTTAAGGTAAGGGGGTGTCAAATGAAATCAGGAGTATGCACCACTAAGTTAGATGCTTATGTCACCAATTTGGACCCATCATCTCAAAAGAAGGGATCTTAGTGGACCCATAAAAGGTGAAGTCCATCAAGGGTTGGACAATTCCCAAGAATGCGCATGAGGTGCATAGCTTCATTGGATTAGCAGGGTATTACCGAAGATTCGTGCAAGGATTGTCCAAGATTGTGAAACCCATCACCACATTACAGTGAAAGGGAATCTGATATGAGTGAACCAATGAATGTGATATTGATTTTTTTGAATTAAAGAGATTACTGAATAGTGCACCAATCTCATGGGTACCAGACATGGATAAAGACTTTATGATATGCACTGACGCCTTGAATAAATTATTAGGAGTAGTTCTAATGTAGGAAGGTGGGGTAATATCTTATGCATCTCATAAGTTGAACTCTTATGAGGATCAATATTCCACACATGATCTAGAACTAGCAGCAGTAATGTTGGCCTTGAAATTATGGAGACACTACATGGTTGGCAGAAGTTTCACACTTAAAATATATCATCAGAGCTTGCAGTATATTTTTACACAAAGGGATCTGAATGCTAGATAACGACGATGGAGTGAGTTCATGCATGAGTATGACTTTGCTATCTCGTATATCAAAGGAAAGGAGGATGTGGTGGAAGACACTCTAAGCTCAAGAGCAAGGATTTTCTCCTTAATCCCCTTGAAAGTGGATTTGAAGGATAAAGTGCTCAGACAAATCTTAGGGGATGGTTGGTATATAAAGGTAACCTTAGATATTGAAATTGGGAAGAAGTTTGAGTCGAGTTATGATGGGTACCATATTGAGGAAGATGGGTTTCTGCGGTATCAAGGGAGAATGTATATCACTAAAGAAGGTGATCTCAAGGAAGAAATCCTTAGTGAGGCCCATAGGGCACATTATTGTGTGCAACCTAGAGTGAAGAAGATGTATACAAACATGAAGAAGCTCTTATTCTAGCCTGGTATGAAGAGTGA
Source organism: Pseudotsuga menziesii (assembly GCA_001517045.1). Taxonomy (NCBI): domain Eukaryota; kingdom Viridiplantae; phylum Streptophyta; class Pinopsida; order Pinales; family Pinaceae; genus Pseudotsuga; species Pseudotsuga menziesii. Next base: position 14,261 of record LPNX010860249.1, read on the forward strand.
GGTAGTCGATTTCATTTCGAAATTCCTAGAGTGTTAGCAAGTCAAGGAAGATCATTGACACCCAGCCGGTTGCTTACAGCCTCAAGATATTCCTATGACTAAATGGGAATTCATTTCCATGAACTTTGTTGTGGGATTTCCACTCACATCCTTGAGACATAATGCTATAGTGGTGGTGGTCGACAAACTGAGAAAAATTTCTCACTTCATTCCATTCAGAGACACTTATGATGTGACATATGTAGCAAGGGTATTCATATATGAAATTGTACGCCTTCATGGATTTCTGAAGAAGATAATTTCTGAATGAGACCATATGTTTACCTCCATATTTTGGACAAGCATGCAGTCAGCATTAGGGACCCAGCTGAACTTAAGCTCAACTTATCATCCTGAGACAAATGGGTAGACAAAGAGGGTGAATCAGGTGATGGAGGACATGCTTAGGATGTATGTTATGGATCATCAAACATAGTGGGAGAAATATCTTCCTCTAGTGGAGTATGCATATAACAACAGTCATCACAGATCCATTGGTAGGATTCCATATCAAGCATTGTATGGGATACCTTGCAAGAATCCACTCATTTGAGACAGGTTAGAGGACTATGTTTTAGATGGACTTGAGTTGCTTCAGAAGATGGAAGAGCAAGTGTTATAGATCACACAACAACTGAAAGAAGCATAGGACAGACAAAAGAGTTATGATGATGCACAAAGAACTGATAGAAGTTATGAGGTAGGGGACAGGGATAATTTTAGGGGCGAATTTTAGCCCAGTGGGCTATTTTTCCATGTTTTTCCCCCAAAAAATATTCACCATTTTACATTTTTTGAAGCCTTGTTTCGCCCAATTTTGATGGGGTAAAAAATTTTCACCCTAAAAATCGCCAAATTATTATATAAACAATATAAAATCCTTGGAAATTAAAATATTTTTTGAAAAATATTGCCAATAATTTTATAGTTGGCATTTTAAGAATTGGTAATATTCGCCAACATTTATACACTTTTAAATAAGTATTGTTCCTTAAAATCATCCCTGGGGGATCATGTATTTATCTACATCCAACCAAATAAAAGTACCATTCATTTTGGAAAGGGGACCAAGTTGTCACCTTGCTTCATAGGGCCATTTGAGATTCTTGAATGAATCAGAACGGTAGCTTATCGTCTTGCACCGTCACCCCACTTGCACATAACTCATAATGTATTTCAATTTTCAGTATTGCAACATTACATAGCTGATGAGAATCATAAAATTCATTGGAAGGAATTGCAGGTCTCGGATGAGGGAACATTCATAGTTGAACCATTATGTATACTAGATCGTAGGGTTCGATAGCTCCATAGTCACCATGCAGACAAAGTTAGGGTCCAGTGGGACAAGTATAGCCCATGATCTGCTACCTCAGACAATGCCGACACTATGCGTCAAGATTTTCCCTCGCTATTCTGACTATAACTTCATGATGAATTTTCCCAAAGGGTTGGTGTATGTAATGCCCCATATTTTGACTTAGGCATGTTTATCACTCACACTTATTACACTGCATTTACTTGTTATATGTGCGCTGAGCTATACTGAGTAAACTATATTTTTTGGCATGTTATATGTGATTATATACTGATTATGATGTTATGACGTTATCATGCTTATGATCTGATTATGATGTTATCATTGTTATGACATTATTGTGCTTATGCGATTACTATGTGGTAGTCATCATCATATTCCTTTATTTCATAACAAAAATGTATAATTGATTGTAATTATTGATATTATGTGATGTGTATGATGTTGTACAGGGATACCCACCCATGATGCGATCAATTTTATGATATTATGTGATTTAAGGAAATAATGTTGATAATATGAACCAATTATTGATTTAATATTTTAATGAATGCATGGTTGCATAGTGCTAACCCATAGGGTATAGGGGCTATGTGATATCTGGGTACATGATGTGAAGTGTGATGTAATACATATCTTGAATAGAGCCTTAATTTTTGAAGCGATGGTATGATGGCACGTACCAATAAAATTGATAGTAGTACAGTATGGTTTTATGGGGTATAGACTCAGTGTGTTGAGAGGGATGGATGTATTTCCCACCCTATGTCACTATGATAATCAAAGTAATGGGAGGGTAGTGCTGATACATGCTCCCTGAGATGTTGTGATAACAATGGTCAGATGCCTACTCGGTGAGCCTAGGTCCACTAGTTAGCTGATGCTACCGCTCTTAGGTTCTATGTGGGAAGGTCAGTACAGCTATCATCCACTTTTTACTAGAAAAGGAAGGAAAGGGAGGATGTGGATGTAGGGTAGGGTTGGAGGACATATTAGTTATTATTTTTTAACATTGGACATTGATGATACCAAATTAGTAATGGTAGGTACCAATCCTTATTGACTGATTAATAAGAACATCACTGTTAAATAACTATGAATGTCAACGAAATCATATTGTATTTGTATACTTGTCCTATTGCATGAAATATTATTAGTATCAGCTAGAATTTTGGTTGTTTGGTTATAGTACATGTTAATTCTATGCATGTACTTGCCATGCATGTAGACCTCACACATGCACTCTAGTATGAATATACAACTACGTAATATGTTAGATAATCATATAAGTTGTAATAAGCAACCAAATATTTGTGTATTGATCAATTCATATAATGGATGTTTAAGTTGTTAGGGAATGTGTATGAATGAGCCAACAAAACTATTTGTTAATTGTACAAAACAATTAAGAGAAGTAATGTCACTCTGAAATATTAATTTAAAAACATTAACCTGGGATAGTTAGATGGGCTAACTAGTAATCGTGATTTATTTAATCCTGTAAATGTACCTTATTTATTAAGAAACAACGTAATAGATTAGTGAGAGGGTACTTAACAATAAACAGATACATGTCAATGTTATTATTTCAATCAATTAATAATAATACTAAAATTAATTATCTATTGATTAATAATATAAATTTTTATTATTACTGTTATTATTATTTTTTATTATTAGTAATTATTATTATGTTGTCAATAAGAAATAATAATTTACAATACTGTTATTACCATTAAACATAATAATTAAACAAATAATATTGTTGTCATTTTTCAATCGGTTAAATGTTTTAAATTTAACATATTCAGTTCAATGGGATAACCATTCAATAAATTCATGCTGCCTCATGAAGGGTGAAGAATTGGACAGTTCAAGAAAATTTATTAACATACAACTAATTTCTTCAATAATTTGAACTAGTTGTACTGCCCAAGACAGGAATAAGTAATACTTAGTATTTTAATGTGAAGGAGGGGGTGGAAGAAGGGAAGGGAGTGGAAGAAAAAATGGGAAGGAGGTATAAGGAGGGGGATCCAATGGTTTTGGAGGGTGATTTTTTGGAGAGTATTTTGGGGGAAAATTTTAGAAGAAAAAGAGAAAGAGAGTGATGTAACAAAGGAGGGGAGAAACCTTGAGGAGGGGATTAACTCAAGAGCCAAAAAAACAAATTACAGTCGAGAAACAAGGAAGCTTCTATTGGCTTTATCGGCACGTGGGCTCAGGGGCTAGGAAACCCGTCGATTTCCTAGGGCCAGCAGGATTAAGGTTGGTTGGCAGAGTGGATCATCCAGTTGGGTATCAAGGCTCTGACCAATGAGAGGAAATGCTACAGGAGCAAGGAGCAAGGAACTATCTTCACCTTGCATAAAGTTCCATGTATTTTTCTGTATTATTGGAATACGAATCAACCTATTTATGCTGTAAATAATTCTTAGTAAAAGTGATAACTACTCGTAAAATTCTATGTGAAAATAATGATTTTTTTTACTATTAATTAGTCTCAACTCAAAAGAAAAATAGAAAAAAATAGACTTCGAGGTAACAAAATTACATCAAAACCAAGAGACTCATATAAACAAAATGTCATTCTTTATCTTTTATTTTTAGAAGGAGAGAGATTATTTATATCACTCAGTGCTCATCCCAGGAGGTTGAGCACTACACATTAGGTAATCTAAGTTCATCTTCGAACACATATGCATATATAAAGGAATCCTATATATAAATTAATTGTAAAATCCCCTTCCTACATCGACTCAAAAACACAGTGTAAGTAAAGCGGCATTGTAAGTACCTACCCTACCCATATGAAAGTATTTGATGAAATGGTAGGGTTTGAATACTGAAAACATGACATGAACAAGAATGATATGGGGGACGAATCCACTAGAGGGAAAGGAAAAATGATGAGTAATCAGAAGAAGAATAACAATTTCCTTGGGATCTAAGAAGTTTAGTCTCACCCTAAGCTGAAGTAAATTGATTTCCTTTTGAGTCTTTGAAGATAAATGCTCACATAATACTTATCTTAGGCATGAAGTGCCAAGAAAATACTCCCTATAACTCATAATAAGAAACTTAGTCTTTATCTGGAAAGGATTATATTATAGTCATCTTAATTTAATTAAAGGTGATATGTTTATCTTCTCGTAGAGGTGTAAAGAAAGTAATTTTCTTTTAGTGAAATCACCCACGTTTATAAGTATAGATACAAGCTATTCTTAGATACATGAATACATACACAATCCACAATACGAATTTCCTTTGAAAGACATAAAGGTATACATATATTTGTTGATTCTATAATGATACATTAAATCCTATAATAGGATTCCATTTACAAAGAAATGGTTTATTAAGTAATCACAAATAAATATATATAAAACCATTATAAATGTGTTTCACCTAATGGGGTTACCAA
>LPNX010860249.1:19903-53771 GCA_001517045.1 Pseudotsuga menziesii
AATATAGCTGATTTAAAATACATTGCTAGTGTATACGTTTTGATTTTTAAATCTCTTTGTGTGTTCTCAGTAGAGTTGAAGAGAGCGTTTTGAAGTTACAGCGTCCTTCGGGACTAGGGCTATATCCGTTGTCTTGGATTATCTAATGTTCTTTAGGTTTTACAACAAGTCAATGCTATAATTCATGTTGAGTGCTAAGCCCTTGTGTAAATCATATATGCTATATATATATATATATATATATATATATATAGTTGACTCTATTTTGTTTTTGGGATCCAGATCGGTAATGTAACCCTCTACTTACATCATATGAAGCTGAACCTATTGTAATAAAACCAATTTTCAATACAACTCACATCGTAGATGATTGGATATGAAATCATATCTATTATACATGGAAATCATGACATCTAGGTGCATGCAATTGATTTTCTGGTAAGAAAATAGTAAATAAAGAAATCATGATCCATGTTCACATGCATTCTGAATGATAAACAAGCCTGTATAAGCATAGATGGTGATCTTTGTTTGTTCGTTTGGTTATAAACCTTTTTCTTTCATGGAATTTATGATTAGAGCTAGATGCATTTTTCTAAGTGTAACTTTTTCCTTGCTGGGAGACAGTAGTTTTCTACTTTTGATTTATGGACAAATCTGATTATCCATATCTGGATTGTGACCGTTGTCAAATCAAACCCTTTGTATTCCTTCCTCGTACTTAATGATACTTATAGGGTGCATGGTTTAGATCCATGGTATGAAAGGTAAGTTATCAAGTCAGATTATACACAACTTGTGTTCTTTACTAAGAGAAAAGTGTTGTAAATGGAATTATTTGCCATGTTATGTGAATTAAATGTAATCCAATAACTTGAGGGACTTGGAAGGGGGTTATCTTCGATGATACTTTGTCCTAGTGGATTCATCGCCCCAGCTCGAGGGTGGCTCTAATAAGGAAAACCTACGCCACATAGAGCCAAATGGTTGGGAAAAAAAGTCATAGGGTGTTTTCAGTCGCCGATGTTAAAGTAGCTTTAAGGAAGTATAAAACAAAATTAACTTTGCTTATATACATTATCATGCTTACCTATTTATGACACTAATTTGTATACTAAGTGTTGGATGCAAAATACAGGAGACATTGATCAAAGGACATCCTGATGGCTGGAAAGATAATATAAGTTCATCGATTTATTTCAAGCATACTTGTTTTAATTAGTTTACTTGACGATTAACCTTGGTTATGCTTATAATTTGTTATGTAACACATGTACTCTTGGATGATAGTAAGCTAGTAGATAATACTAACACATGTGACAAGTTACTTGACCCCAAGGGTGGTTGTAGGGGTTGTGGGAGGTATCGAGACTAATTTTATGAAGACGCTAAACTATAACATATATATATATATATATAATGTGCATCTATAGTTGGTTTATCGGTGAGATATGTGCCTAGATTTCTATTCCGATTTTTTGGTAGAAGCAGAGTGGTTGTTACAATTCCAGAAAAAGGTTATAATACTCATTCTGAGCAATATAGGTTGGTTTATGCTCATTTTAAAAAATTTCCTCTCAAAACCCTAGCTCTAATTACGGGTTTTTTGGGCATTAGGTGGAATTTCCACCACATTTTTTCTGGAGCTATAATTATTGCAGTATATCTTCTTCTTGCAGTGATATTATTCATTCGGGTTAGGGAATAAACCCTATCTGTTTAACTGTGGGAAGTACTTGGGAATATCCCTAAAACTCATTGTGAGGAGTACCATAAGGACCCTGAAGTAGCTGGCCATTGAGAAGAAAACCAAAGAGTTGTCGTTTGTGGCCAAGTAATTAGCAGTTTTACCTGCGCCGTGGAGTGAGGGGTACTGTCCCAATATGCAAGCCGTTAGATAGCCTTGGTGGGTGAGTGACTCTCATGAACATTTAGGAAGTCAAACATACCTGGGGTCCATATCTATTTCCAGTTGGTAAAGCACATTTTTCTAGAGCTTCCACATCATCTCTAGCAAAAAACAAATTCAAAAAAATACAAATAAAATAAAATATGATTTTCACCATATCTTCTTTGTTTTAGATCTATTTCCCTTGAAAATTCACTATAACCCCCGTCATTCCATTCTACATATTTCATTCATTGAGGACCCTATCCCAAGTTCCACTTCCCAAAGCCCGAAATTCCACATTTGTTTATTTTGTATAGTTTGTCATAGCTTCTTCAATTCTCACCCAATCGCCTTCAAAATTTCGCCACATTGTTTGTTTCTGAATTCTGCTTCATTGTCCCTCTTTGACAAATTTTCTCATTCTTTCACCCTATTTATGAAATTCACATTTTTTATTTCCTTCTCCCTCAAAAAGTATCCCCAACCTAGCTACCCACTCGCATTTTTCCCAACTCAAAATTTTACTTTTCTAAGACCTTCTATGTTTTTGTTTTTCTACCCATTTCCGAAAAAAAATAATTTCTTGCTTATAGTTGAAACCTGCAGAGGTGAAAATAGACAAATGGAAGAAGAAGTTGTCACCGTCAAGACCAAAATTGAAGATTTGGATTAAACATTTCTCGACCTCCATCTTCAGCATTCATCCATGAGCAACCGACAACAACCTGAGTCTTCTGCAGACACTGAGTTCTTTGCTTCCACCAACTTTCATGGGCCGAAGATTGATTTCCCTTGCTTCAATGGTGATGATCCAATTAGATGGATACACAAGGAAGAACAATACTTTAATATGCATAAAAATTTGTATGTCACCAAAGTCCCACTTGCATCATTTCATTCGGAATGTGAATCCCTTCTGTTAACACTTAGAATGTACCCAGGTTGTGAAAGGTAGATCCCAAGTTAACAACAAAAACCACTTTAGAATGTATTTCTGACCTAATATAGTGAGAGAGGGATATATCACTATTTACAAAGTCTTTATACTCAAGATATTCAATCAAAAACAATCAGAAGGTCAAATTTCTTAGTGGACAAATAGGACAAGTTTGTTTTAAAAGACTTGGTAGGACAGTCGTGGAGGATACCATTTGGAAATGGAGTAAACAATCATATTTGAAATATGTTGCAAGAGGTAAGGTTTTGAAGGTTTATGATCAAAGGCAAGGTAGGCACCATTTCCTCAGTCTCGAGGTATTAGCAGGTTGATTAGTAGACAAAGGGAGACATCCCATCAAACAGAGCACCTAAGTAGGGTGAATTCTACAAGACTTTAGAAGAAAATATTTTGAAAATGCTTGAACAATGGACCTAGAGCATGTATGATGAATTATATCCCATAAACACTAATGCTCAAGCATGAAAGCAAATAAAAAATGGAGTGGGAAATAGGATAAACAGTCACATAAAGAAATTACTTACTGAAGAAAAAGATGGCACAAGAATCTCTACCATGAAAAAGGTTTTACATTCCTCCTCCGCAAATTTCATTCATCTACTAAAAACTTGAATCCATTACAATGTAGAGCCTCTTCTCTCTTGAAAATACCCCCTTTAAAATTATCAATTACATTTTAATTTATATGAGAATAACCTCTACCTAACCTTGAAATCAAAACCTAACTGAACTCTATAAATAGAAACAGTTACAACAACGTTTCTCCTGCATTTCTCTAATGGTGATAGCATTGTGAAATATGGAAGAGGTTTTTATAATTGGACATGTTGTTGACAAAACCCATATATTCATTTATCCAAAATCATCTCAATCTCCTCGAAATATTCCTTTGAAACGGATGCCTCAGATAATAAAATTATAGATTTCTGGAAAAATGACTTGTGAAGATATTTTAAATTCTCCCAACGTGTTATTATTGTGTAAAAAATGAAGGAGGTCTTTTATTATAGTTTTATTATAAATACAAACCTCTCTCACTTTTGTAAAATTAAATTCCATTTGTAATGCTTTGAATTTGATGGCTGAAATAGTCCTTTGGAAAACATGAAAAATGGCCTGTACAACACACTTTGTTTCTGCTAAACCATAGCACCTATGTGAAAAATGAAATAATTTATTGCATATAGGTATGTTTTGAAGACAATAATCTCTCACTTTCTCAAAATTCATCTTCATTTGATTTAAACAATTATTTTAATTTTATGACTAAATCAGTCATTTTGAAATCTGAACATTTTCCCTCTGAAGATGACCTTGATTCTCCCAATATGTAGCACCTGGGTAAACAATGAGAGAGGTTATTTTAGATAATAATTTTATGATGAAAAATTTCTTTCCGTTCTTGCAAATTCTTATTTGTTTTTTGTAAACAGGTTTTTGAATGAAATCACTAAAACAATGATTTTCAGAAAAAATATGCTATGTTGCTTCTAAAACTTGAATTGTTTAACTGCAATTCATAAACAGAGAACATATAACATCTATCCTTGTAAGATCATCTACTGTAAGAGAAATCCCATGAATTGATTGATCAAAGTAGCCATATTTGTTAATAGTTTCTCCAAACACTTGAATAATCACAAGCTTTGGCACACTCTCCAATGTAAATTTTGTTTGTAAGACTTTAAACACATACCAATACCTTCATGAATGTTCTTACTGTATATATTTCTGCAACACTTATGGGATGATGTTCTTTCTAGGCTTCCCCTCTAAATTGTTTAGTGGTGACTTCCCTTTTCTTGCTCTATTAAAATCAATTTCCATCTCCTTGATTAGATTCTTTATCTTCTCTATTTTCCATGTGATTGTAAACATGTAAAAGTTGAGTTTGGAAATATGGCAAACCGTCTCCTTCATTTCGCGCACAGCACACAAATGAAATGATATTTTAAAAAACCAAGTCAACTTTACATAATGGTCTATTCTGGAGCCTCCACTGAGTTGTTTTTTCCCGAACTACTTTTCTCTGGGGAATTGACCAAAAGTTACCAGGTGGAAAGTGGTTTAAATTCCGCTACCACCTTTCCAATTTAACCACCTCACAACTTTAATCTCTGGAAACACTAATACCTGTTGATGAGTTTTCACTTTTTACATTAGCTGTTGGATTATTTTATGTGCTAGTGGTTTGATTATACCTTAAGAAAGGTAATAGATCTTGTTTAGCGCTTAAACCTTCATTAAGACTTGGTTTGGTGAATAAGAGGCCACTTTTTTACTTTGGAAAAAGTATCCAAAACTATATAAGTTTGAATATAAATTAAATAAAGTTTATAAAACCCATTTTATAAATTTCATTCAAAAGTTAATAAAGCTTTTTGCCCCACTTGTGAAAAATTTATTTCTCTTTTTACCTAAAATTCCTTTAACTTCTCTTCTTTGCCAACTTGGAAATATCTTAATGAGAAAAATTTGGAAACCAACTCAATCACCCATGAAAACTTCAAATTTTGAAGGCAATAAGACCAATTCCGACAAAAATAAATTTAGTGCTAACAACTCGCTCCAACTAGGTATGTTATCCTCCCTGCGAGGTAGCAAATAACGCGGTAGACCAGGTGCCAAATCCATTGGGATTCTCTTAATTTTTGTCTGAAATTCTCAAATTGTTTTGAACTGAACCCTCCACTGACACCATTTTTCAAACAAATCCCACTCTGTCAACCTGTAACCTGTAACTGAATTGGACTTGAAACTGAAACCAAACTGAAAATTTCTAAAAAAAATGCTCACCATGTCGAGCTTATTCATGCCTACCTATCCTACTTAACTAAGCACAAATGCGCAATCAAGCAAAATCTGACTTCCAATGAAGCCAATCAAGCAATTTATCCAATAATTCCATTTCTTCCTCAAGCTTGATCGAAATTAGAACATAAGAAGAAAATAGAAATAGGTTATGATGAAAAATTTGTCCTTTGATGCAAACATATAACCAACTACTCCATCTGAAAAATTTATCCATGTACTCTGCTATTGGATCATAAAAAACATGAAAAATTTCAAAATACTCAATCACTTGTTTGTCATGAGAAGGCTATCCAAAAAGTAACTCTTCTTGCATACTATGAAACAGATCTTTAAAATAGATTTGAAAGGAATTCTCATGATTGTTTTTCAATGATATATCAACAACTTCATTTAATATATTTACAACTCCATTCTTCTCAAGCACTTCAAGAGGAATATCATTTTGTTCTTCAACAAGATTAAGCAAAAAGATGTCTTCTTGACAAAACGTTTCTGAATTGGAAATATTTAATGAAACATCGCATTGAGAGTCCTCATCTCCTTCTTTGTGATCCCTTTGTTTATTGCACACTGTTGGTTCTTTCACATATTGATATTTATGGCATGATTGCTCTTCCTTTTCATTATATATATGTAGACTAAATTTTTCTTGAAAACCATCACTAACATAATTTTTAACAAGCTGACCGCAATCATCAAAAAAACCATCAAGAGTATAACCTTCTTTTTTCACATCACTAGGACGATCATCTTCATGCTCATATCTTTTTTCCAATTCTAATCCAAGGTCTGATTTCTCTTTGATTGTATTTTCAGAAAATAAATATCTGGAGGGACTGTAAGACTGGAAATTTGCAGAATCATAATTCTTTATGTAATCACCCACAAAAGCATTAGAACTTAGAGGAAATTGATGCTGCAAAAAGGAATTTTCTGATTGGGAATAAGCAGCTTCATCTTGAAACAAAACTTCAGAAGTTGAATAATATGAAGAAGGGTTTGATTGACCATCCCAACTTCCTTCCTGGTCACACAACGATTGACAAGACTGCTGCAAATTATCATCTAATTCAGGAAAAGAAATGTAGCTGGTTGAATCAGAGTTTTTGGCTCATGTATTTTTCAGTAGAGGAATAAATTATTAACTGCTAAGATTTTTCTTTAATGTGAAGACAACTAATTTGTATTTCCTTTTTCTGAAATGGGTTCTCATATAAAATTTCTAAAATCTATTCATCCACTAACTCATCATCATTATATAAGTTTTCCAAATATTCAATGAAAACTTTAACATGTGTACAACAATCTTGAACCAGCAACAAGGAGGGATATTGGTTTTTGTAATGTTCATGAAATACTGTATGAAAATCAGTAAGGGAAAACAAACTTTTTGATGGTAACCCTGCATACCATGACCTTGCATCTCCTTCTAAAGTAGCCATGAACATTTTCATCAAAGAATCCTCATGTAATTTAACTCCCAACTTATGTATATGTATATGAAATCTAACCAAATGAAGGGCATCACCATCATTATTTTGATCTTTAAACTTTGGAAGACCGTTTTTCCAATCCACTTTAGGTATTCGATTTGGAAAACCAGGAATGTGAGCCCGATACATAGAAGCATACCTTGTAGATAAAGAACTCATCTCGACAAATGAATATACTGAATCAACTCTTCAAACTTTACAATCTTTTGACAGTGGAGTCTCCATAGGAATTCTTAAAACTGGATTCTTCGAAGATGGAGTCGCTAGGTGAAATATGCACAACCGTGCTGATATATGACTATTGTTCACCATCAATAACCAAATATGAAACTATGTTGTTCATACCCACAGAAGATTTGAACCTTTGTTTCCCGGCAATGGCGCCAACTTGTTAACACTCAGAATGTACCTAGGTTGTGAAAGGTAGATCCCAAGGTAACAGCAAAAACCACTTTAGAATGTATTTCTGACCTAATACAGCTAGAGAGGGATCTCTCACTATTTACAAAGTCTTTATACTCAAGATATTCAATCAAAGACAATTAGAAGGTCAAATTTCCGATTGGACAAATAGGACAAGTTTGTTTTAAAAGACTTGGTAGACAGTCATGGAGGATACCATTGAGAAATTGAGTCAAAAATCAGATTTGAAATAGGTTGCAGGAGGTAAGGTTTTGAAGGTTTATGATCAGAGGAAAGGTATGCACCATTTCCTCAATCTTGAGGTATTATCAAGTTGATTAGTAGACAAAGGTAGACATCCCATCAAACAGAGCACCTAACTAGGGTGAATTCTGCAAGACTTTAGAAGAAAATATTTTGAAAATGATTGAACAATGGACCTAGAGCATGCATGATGAATTCTATCCCATAAGCACTAATTCTCAAGCATGAAAGAAAATCCAAAATCGAGTGGGAAATAGGATAAACAGTCACATAAATAAATTACTTACTGAAGAAAAAGATGGCACAAGAATCTTTGCCATGAAAAAGGTTTTAGATTCCTCCTCCGCAAATTTCATTCATCTACTGAAAACTTGAAGGAATTACAATGTAGAGCTTCGCATCTCTTGAAAATCCCCCCTTTAAAACTATCAACTACATTTTGATTTATATAATAATAACCTCTACCTAACCTTGAATTCAAAACCTAACTGAACTCTAAAAATAGAAACAATTACAACAACGTTTCTCCTGCATATCTCTAATGGTGATAGCTCTATGATATATGGGAGATGTTTTTATAATTTGAGATGTTCCTGAATTAACCCATGTCTTCATTTCTCCAAAATCATCTCAAGCTCGTCCAAATCGTCCTTTTAAACTGATGACTCACATAATAAAATTATAGATTTCTGGAAAAATGAATTGTGAAGATATTTTAAATTCTCCCAACCTGTGATTAGAGTATAAAAAATGAAGGATTTTTTTATTATTATAGGCCCATTATGAATATAGACCTCTCTCATGTTTGTTAAGTTAAATTCTATTTTTCCAAAACAATTCTTTGAATTTGATGGCTGGAGTAGTCCTTTGGAAAACATGAAAAATGGCCTGTACAACTAACTTTATTTCTGCTAAACCATAGCACTTGTTTGAAAAATTAAAGAGGTTATTGTGGATAGGTATGTAATTACGAAAAGCCTCTCTCAATTTTTTGAAATTCATCTTCATTTGATGTAAAAAATTATTTTAATTTGATGACTAGAACAGTCATTTTGAAATCTGAACATTTTTCCTCTAAAGACGACTTTGATTCTCCCAATCTGTAGCGCCTGGGTAAAAACTAAGAGGTTATTGTAGATCATAATGTTATGATGAAAATCCCATTTATTTTTTTGAAAATTCTTCTTTGTTTTCTTGAAACAGGTCTTTGAATGAAATCACTAAAACAGTCATTTTCAGAAAAAATATGCTATGTTGCTTCTAAACCTTGAATTGTTTAATTGTAATTCATAAACATAGAACATATAGAATCTATCCTTGTAAGATCACCTACTATAAGAGCAATCCCATGACTTGATTGATCAAGGTAGCCATATTTGTTAATAGTTTCTCCAAACGCTTGAATAATCCCAAGCTTTGGCGCACTCTCCAACGTAAATTATGTTTGTAAGACTTTAAACACATACCAATACCTTCACGAATGCTCTCACTGTATATATTTCTACAACACTTCTGGGCTGATGTTCATTTCGAGCTTCCCCTATGCATTGTTGAGTGGTGGCTTCCCTTTTCTTTCTCTATTAAAATCAATTTCCATCTCCTTAATTAGATTCTTTATCTTCGTTATTTTCCCTATGATTGTAAACATGTAAAAGTTGAGTTTGGAAATATGGTGAACTGTCTCCTTCCTTTCGCACGCAGCACACAAATTAAAAAGTTAATAAATATTTTTTCCCCGCTTGTGAAAAAATTATTTCTCTTTTTACTTAAAATTCCTTTAACTTCTCTTCTTTGCCAACTTGGAAATAGCTTAATGAGAAAACTTTGGAAACCAACTCAATCACCCATGAAAACTTAAAATTTTGAAGGTAATAAGACCAATTCCGACAAAAATAAATTTGGTGCTAACACCTTCAATGGTTCTATTATTACATCAAGGATCATGAAGAGCCCCAATGGGAATATTTTTTCCAACTCCTTTTGAACCTATTTGGCCCTACTAGTTTTGATGAATTCAGAGGAGCACAATTGAATAACTATCTTTATTTATTTCATGGGTAGACTCCTTCTTTCAGCTTCATCATCTTCTTCATTCATAACAACATCTTTTCTTATCCAAATGCTTAATATGGATAATAGGTTCTTCAAGAATTGAGTTGCTCATATTCCTCATGGCTTGAGGGATATTGTTTGAATCACGAGAGCTAGATATTAAGTTTCTCCCATCTTCTCTTCTCTTATTATGAGTCGAGCTTCTACTTTTGTGCACTCTTCCCACAGTCTACAGAAAGTAATCACTTCATTTCGGCATACATTGCTCGAATGAATGAATCCTATGATCCTGAAAGACCATTCAAGGTGGTTATCACCACTTCTAGATTCTCCACTTCTTCTTCTACCACTTCAAGTTGGTCTTTGATTTGAGAGAACATTGTAAAGTATGATTGTATGGTCTCTAAATTCTAGGCATTAGAGGAATTTTGGGGTCTAAAATGGGCGTCCTAAGGAAAATAATAAAATAATAGTTAAAATAATAAAATAATATTGATTAATTTTGGAGGAAGAAAGAAAAAAACTACTTTTTGTGTTTGTATTTTCGACATATGCAGTGTGGGTACTCAGTGGATGCGGAATAGAATTCCATCAAAAGTATGCAGTGTGGGTACTCATTGGATGTGGAATCAAATTCCGCATCCAACAAGCTCTCCCGATCGAAATTTGAGTAAAAACACAAGGAGATATTTCGAAAATACGAACAAAAAAAGTAGTTTTTTTAATGACAAATATGTCAATTCAATCATTATGGTTGACTTATTTTATTGAAATTCTAGTGGTTCTTGAATTCCAACTCACAAAACCTTATTTTGGCACGTTTTCTTATAAGGCCCATTTTAGACCCCAAATTTCCTCTAATGTATTCACATTCTTCAACTGTTTTCTTAAAGTCATCTTCTGATTTATGTTCTTTCCTTCAAATAGCTTGATCAAGGAATCAAACATATCTTTTGGTGTATCTAGGGAAGACACATGTGGTATAAGGTGATCCTCTATTGAATCAACAATGATCTTCTTGGCCTTGACCAAGTTCTTCTTGTGTAAGGATTTTAGCCTCATCTCCCTCTGGAATTGGAACCTCTCCACTTATGTAGGTGTCCAATTCATTTTCTTCAAGAACCATTGAGATCCAATATTTCCATGGTTGGAATTTTTCACTTTCACCAAGCTTGTCATCAAGTTGGTGTGACTAGTCATTTATAAATGAGAACCTCAAATGTAAATAGCAAAAGACTAGATCTTACCAATTTGAGGTCTTCGTCATGGTTCCATAGGTGCCTGATCTAGGGTTTGCTAGAGGAAAACTAATTTTAAAAATTGTAATATTTCAGATCTGATTGGATAGAAAGATAGACCTATTCAAGGTGAGCTGTCCAATGTACTCATTTTCTGAAAACAGTGGAGGGAAGCTCCTAGAACAGGAAGCCCTAGTTTACCAATTTCCTCTATAGAAATGTCTAATACTAATTCTGCAGTATCTCTGAAATTAATGCTCCTCTATGTCTTAAATATTGGACAAAGGTATCCTAATATGTCCTTGTTCTAACACCATAGGTTTCATCAAAATTGGTTTAACCAATTGGGACTTATTAGCGTTTTCCCAAAGTGACCTGTTTCAGGACTCTTTAGCATAGCGAAGTTGTACAGACTGCCACATGTAACTGTTTTATCTTCAGGTTCTAAAAGTCTTACCAAATAAAGTAAATCCTGTTCCCTTTCTAGAACATCTTGAGAAATTTAATTTGGACCTTTGTAGCGTGATATATAGCAAGTCTCCCCAGGTGTCCTGTTTGGGGAGGAATCGTTGGAGAGGCTAGAACCTGAACTTGGAAGAATTATATCTCCTAGAATATAGCGAATCAGAGGATGAAATGTGAAAAAATTCCCCTATGCTGGGATCACTAAAAAATTCCTCTTCTAAGAAAATCCCTATTTTCCTGCAGCAAAAACTGAAAATGCTCGAAATCAAATTCTGCTTCGATAGAAAGATGCGCCCTTCAATGGAGAGTTATCCTAGCATCCTTTTGATGACGGATTGTGAAGAGATACCCAAAAAGTATGAATCCCCAGCATCTGCAGCTGCACAAATGTCTTCTTCTTAGGTTTGTTCTAATACCATGTTATATTTTTATCATTTAAGCAATATGATCTTAGGATCTTATATGAGAGAATAACATGCACATCAATAAACACAAGAGACAAGAGACACAAATAATTTTCCTTGGGGAAACCATAAAGGAGAAAACCTTGCAACTTCCTGAGAGATATAATGACCACCAATGGTAGCTGTAAAACCCAAAAATGTAAATATGATCTCCAACAGCTTGTTCTCTCTCTCTCTCACTTGAGAGAGCTTCTCCTCTCTCACTCATGCACCCCAGTGAATGATTGTGTGTGTTATAAATAGAGAGGCTCACTCTCTAATTATATTCTTTCATTCACTTAAATTCCACTCCAACAAGTCATCCACACTTAACAATTACTTACCAAGGCCAACATCTCTATGAGATTCTAAGAACCCTAGTGCCCCACAATTATGGGGACTTTGACCTTCGATCAACAAGGAGGGTTAAGTTTAAATCAATTGTGAGGACTATTTCCTCGACTTACAATGGAGGGTTAACCTCAATGAATTTACATGACTTGTTTACTTTATTGAATCTTCTGATCAGAACATCGGGGCATGACATGACTCAATTACATTACAGATACTTCCCAGAATAAACATCGGGGTACAATACATAAGATATACAAGTGAATACATTCCAAAGTTACAAATACAACAACAAAATATTATTAGTATCAACTATAATTTAGGTGGTTTGGTTATAGTACATGTGCATTCTGTGCATGTACTGTCCATGCATGCACACCTCACACATGCATGCTAGTATGAATATAAAACTACGTAATATGTTAAATAATCCATATAAGTTGTAACAAACAACCAAATATTTGTGTATTGATCAATTCAGATAATGGATGTTTAATTTGTTAGGGCATGTGTATGAATGAGTCAAGAAAACTATTTGTTAATTGTATAAAACAATTAAGAGAAGTAATGTCACTATGAAATATTAATTGAAAAACATTAACCTTGGATAGTTGGATGGGTTAACTAGTAATCATGATTTATTTAAATTTGTAAATGTACCTTATTTATTAAGAGACAAGGTAATATATTAGTGCGAGGATACTTAACAATAAATAGATACATGTGAATGTTATTATTTCAATCAATTAATAATAATACTACAATTAATTATTTATTCATTAATAACATTAATTGTTATTATTATTTATTTATTGTTATACTTTATTATTAGTGTTTATTTTTAGTAATTATTATTATGTTATTAATAACAAGTAATAATTGGCAATACTGTTATTACCATTATTTTACCATTAAACATAATAATTAAAAAAATAATATTGTTGTAATTTTTCAATGGGTTATGTTTTAAATTTAAAATATTCAATTCAATGGGATAACCATTCAATAAATTCCCGCTGCCTCGTGAAGGGTGAGGAATTGGACAGTTCAAGAAAATTTATTAACATACAACTAATTTCTTAAATAGTCTAAACTAGTTGGACTACCCAAGAAAGGAATAAATAATACTTAGTATTTTAATGTGAAAGAGGCAGTGGAAGAAGGGAAGGTGATGGAAGAAAAGAGGGGAAGGAGGTATAAGTAGGGGGATCAAATGGTTTTGGAGGAATATTTTTTTGGGAGAGTATTTGGGGTGAAAATTTTAAAAGAAAAAGAGAAATATGGTGTTGTAACAGAGGAGGGGAGAAAACTTCAGGAGGGGGTTAACTCAAGAGCCAAAAAAACATTACAGTCGAGAAACAAGGAACCTGCTATTGGGTTTATCGACATATGGGATAGGAAACTCATTGGTTTACTAGGGTTAGCAGGATTAACGCTAGTCGATAGGATGGATCATCCAATTTGGTATCAAGGCTCGAACCAGCGAGAGGGAAGGCTATAGGAGCAAGGAGTAGGGAACTATCTTCACCTTGCATAAAGTTCCAGGTAATTTTCTGTATTATTGGAATAAGAATAAATGTCTTTATGCTGTGAATAATTAATATTAAAATTCCTAACTACTTGTAAACTTCTATGTGAAAATATTGCACTTGTTCTTACTACTAATTACTCTCAACTCAAAAGAAAAAAAGAAAAAAAAAATAGACTTAGAGGTAACAAACTTATAACAAAACCAGGAGACTGATATAAACAAAATGTCATTCTTTATCTTTTATTTTCAGAAGGAGAGAGCTCACATATTCTCACTGAGTGCTCAGGCTAGGAGGTTGAGCACTTTAGATGGTATCAAATCCAAGGCTCAGACACTTAGACCTTAGGGCTTGTGCACACCTCAAAATTCTCAAAATATAATATAATGTAAGTCTACAAATTTGGACAGGAATATTACATTAAAATGTCTCTTCAAAATATCCTTCTCAAAACTACCTGTGCTCAAAACTACCCATGCTTACCACTGAAGGTTTCCTGCACAAAACCACAGAAAAAACTATTAGAAATATTCATGTATTATAACGAAATTGAATAAATGAAAATTTTGTAGAAATATCTCCAATATTTTTTTTTATATTCACTACATCCATCTCCATACAATTATCCAACATATATTCCAAGTTTAATATATATTTGCAAAAGGAGTTCTTGTTTCGTGAACTTTTTTTTATGTAATAACTTTTACCATTATTCTAGTCTTTATTACTATACACGTCTATACCATATAATTATAATGAAATTCTATGACCATTTTGCAGTAAGTTTATATAAGGGTTTTCAATGCAATATAATCTAGGTAATTATTCATATAACCCTCATACACTCGAAGATTATTTTAAAAGAACTATAAGCAACCGATTATATGTGAAGATAGAAATTATGATAGAATAGTTTTGGTTCGTAGGAAATATTCCATATATATTGATAATAAAGAAATATGAGAAGGAAAGGGCCTTATATTTTTGAATAATCTTCTTGTAGAAATCAAGGGGCATCGACTCAAACCCCATGGAATTTTATTCACATGTCATCTCACTTGAATAGGGCATCAACTTTGATATTATAGATTTCCATTTCACTTTGTTAGAAAAATGATTTTTGACATTTATTGTGTGTGAGCATCTGTTGGAAGTGCTCACACAAAACATACTAGGTGAGAGAAGTATGAAATACACCTTCGTCATTATTGACTGACGTTTCCTGAAGCATGATAGAGAAGAGAAGTCATGTGCTCATAATTGTGCACTACTATAGTGGTCCACATGCTAACTACAAAAAAAAAAAAAACTAGAACAACGATATCACAACCCAACGAGGGACTGTTTGCGCTCAAGGTGGGTTGTGCGGCTTGAAAGTAAATGGTAAGGGGGTTGGGCCCAACTCTCATAACCATGAGGGAATACCCAGATATCTTGTGCACCATGCTATTTTTAGTATTGCGGGGGATGCTATAAAGTTGTGCTTGAAACTAGAATACCA
This sequence comes from Pseudotsuga menziesii, assembly GCA_001517045.1. Classification (NCBI taxonomy): domain Eukaryota; kingdom Viridiplantae; phylum Streptophyta; class Pinopsida; order Pinales; family Pinaceae; genus Pseudotsuga; species Pseudotsuga menziesii. Next base: position 35,305 of record LPNX010860249.1, read on the forward strand.
TAATGGAGGGTTTCTATAACACATATATCACAACACAATGAATTTTTATTCAATAGAACCTACCCTCATCCAGCTCGCTTGTATGGGAGCGATTTAGAGACATTTTTTTTTTAACTTCAAATATGTATATATAGCAGAAAGAAATGGAACTAGGCACTATCTTTGTAATAAACCACTCTCCACGTAATCACCCAATCTCACTTATATCTCAATCTATGAGGCAGATATGCCTTCACTCTTTAAACAATATAGGAGGCTCGTCATTAGTTTAGCTTTATTAAATGGGAAAATGATGCCTAAATGGATGGTTCTACTTGTATTTACTTGTTTTATTAATACGATCTTACATCCGAGCCAATAGTCTTGAGTAAGTATTTTAAAATGGTTAGTAACGTGGGGACTGGTAGAAAAATGAATGTTAACGATATAAAAACAAAGGTAAAAACTAATACGTGCGTAGCTCCTAGTTAAAAAATTATTTATATACATCCTCACCTTAAACTTGAGAATATCATTTGTGAGACAATCCCTTCACAAGGGAAATTCCACATTCACGAGGGTTACGATTAAAAATGTGGGAGTTTACTATTCATATTTATGCTAGATTCGGTAGGTAATAAAATTGGAAGAACATGGTTCAGAACATTGAACTATTCAAACTTTATTTAAATTTATGAAAGAAAAAAAAACAAAATAATTTAGAGTAAAAAAAATGATTATGAAACAATAAAATGAGAAATAACTTATATGAAAACACCTCAAACACAAATAGAGAAGGGCATCCATCTGCATGGAATTCAACAAGAATTAGTGACTGTGTTTTATTTCCATGAAATAATTATATATATATATATAATATAAAATTTTTTATCCTAGATAAATCACTGGAGTAGAAGGAGGATACACTAGACAAGTGTAATAAAAGCTGGCAAGGCTAGGACATCAACAAAACCCTCACTTGACGCATGTGTTGAGTGCATAGCCCTAGTGAAGCCCCTTCCTACCAACCAAGGTGCAATGAAAATGATAAAACAAAAATAACAATGTTGTAACTAAAATAAAAGGGTAAAGGGGCATGGAGACCCATAAGGTATCATTTGGAGGTTATCAAAGGAAACCAATTCCTTCCTTTTCGAGATTAACTACTGACTTTGGCCCATACCTAGGCTAGGTGCAGCCTTGGCAAAGTGAAAAAAACAACTCCTGAAGGCCCTAACTGTGGTTGTTGTATATACGTTCTGCTTTAATTATTAAAGGTTGTTCCCCTAGTCTATGCAGATGAGAAATGAGAAACCCAAAGGAAGCTGAAGGGGCTTCTGGTTTTCCCCAGTCATGTGGTAAAAAGTGGTGTGAGGAACTAATAGATTTAAGCTCCTCTGCCAGCCCACACAAATATTGGAAAGACTAGAATACAACACTAAGGAAGTTGAAAATGATATCAAATGGTTCATCACTGAAAAATAAAAGTAAGCCACATCGGAGAGAAAAATTCAAAGTGAAACCATGAGAACAAATTCGATAGCTTGGTTAAGAGAAATTACACCTCAACCAAAGGGAATGAAAAAAAAGGAACTTGATTTAACAAAACCCTATTGTTAAATTGTGAAACTAACTAGTATAGGAATTAGGACTTACCCCTACTACAGGTCGTCGTAGATCTATTGCAGAGCGGAGCTCCTCCAAAACGAAATGAAAAAATGAACTGAAACTAGGGTTTGTTTTCATTACATTCTAGTGGAGTACCATGAGGGGGCCGCGTGGTGTCTTCATGGGCTCCGTGTATAGTAGAGTATTTTAAGGGTAGGCCCCATAAATATAGTTAAAATTTGAATATTTTTTGTTTTTTGTTTTGTTATAAGATTCCATAAATTTAATTATTTATTTAGGTAAATTGCTAACATGAATTATTTAAATTTACCTTAAGTTTAATTCTTTAAGTTATTAAATATTGTGTTATACGTTGGAAAGTATAAATATAATACTAATTAATTAAGTATTAGTGGTAATCTTAATTAATTAAGACTAAGTAAATATATATATATATATATATATATATATAAAGAAAACTTATTTTAGTTTGTGACATCTTATAGTAAAATTTTATAGGGTTAGAGTTTAAAGAGAATACTGACTTTAGCACCAAGATAATAGCACTTAAATGATCTACTACACAAACATTAAATAGCATCGGGTGGCCTCAACATGGGCTGATCAAAACGTCTTGAACTATAGTTCCTTTTGTAAAACACAGAGTTCAGAACTCAACCAACATGCCCTTTAGAAGGTAATAATATGATGTTGTTTCCATGAAACATGATTAATCATGGTAAGAACATGCACTAGTCGAGGACGAGGATGAGGTCGAGGTTGACCACCATCACCACCAGTGCCACCTAGAGAAGCCCCCACTCCCGAGATGAAGGTCATACTGAGGTCCTTGGAAACCATTATGGTCACTTTGAACATGAAGTTGGAGAAGCTCGTGGAGGTCGAAACCACACAGGTAAGAACCTCTTTCGGATATTTCCAAAGAGATGTAGAAGATCGAAATTCCTGATTTTTCAGGAGGATGACCGAGTAAGCATGCCGAAGCATGGATTGAGGGTATGAAGAGGTGCTTCACACTAAATGAGTATACCTCCAGTCCAAGGCTAGAGTGGCCATCTTTCAACTAAAGGGTGATTCCCTAAATTCATGGTCAGACTTGGAGAAACAATTGCATCTTACTCCTTTGACTTTTTCGTGGGAGTTATTCAAGGACAGGTTCAACATGAAGTATCTTCTGGCTTATTACGGGGAACAGTAGGAAGATTCCTTTCATGCTTTGGTATAGGGAAACATGACAGTGGAAGGGTATCAATCTATATTCATGGAAATAGTAACATATGTTCCATACCTGGACTTGGATGATCGATAGGCGGAGTGATTTGTGTATGGAATCAACTACAAGATCACGGCCGCAGTACGGATGCAGAAGCCATCTTTAGTTTCGATGGCAATTGAGTATGCTCGTTGTGCTGAGGATATGTCAGATGTAAAGGGAGGAAGAAAGTTGATAGGATCCAATCAGTATGTTATAGGGAAGGATCCATGATCGTACTTCAGAGGAGGACAATCCAGACCTCCTCCTTATGGTAACAGGTTCACCCCGAGAGCTAACACTTCAGGTAACTCAGTATCGCAGGCTTTGTCTGAAAACCATGGGAACCGAATATGAAAACATGGAAATTCATATAGAGGATGGGGAGGTTTTAGAGGATCCAGGGGAAGGAAATCGTCTGAGAGGACTCCTCCCAACAGCATGCAAGCACCACCTAATGTCTCTTGTTGGGGATGTGGAGTTCCTCATTTTCAGCGGGATTGTCCTAAGGGGCAGAAGGAAGGAAAAGCATCCATGGATAATTCTAGTAACACTCATCCGATTCATGCAGCTGTTCACAACCACCAGGAAGAACATCAATCCATCATAGTGGAATCCACTAGTAAAGTAAACAATGTCAAACTTAAAATTTTATTTTGTCCTGGTGCAACAGATAATTTTATTTCAGCATATGCATTAACTAACTGTGGGGTGGTAGCCTATGACAATGATGATTTTGAATAGGTTGAGATGGCTTCAGGGGTTAAACAAGAAGTACGTCTTAAGGTAATGGTATGTCAAGTGAAATTAGGAGTATGCACCACTAAGTTGGATGCTTATGTCACCAATTTAGGGATCTATGACCTCATTGTGGGCATGGATTGGTTAGAAGGTGATAGATCTTTCATAGATTGCTATGCAAAGAAATTCTTGTGCCTTGATGATGAGGGCCAAGAAATTCAAATCTAGGTCCAGAAGAGAAAAATATCCCTTTGTTTCATCTCCACAATGAAATATAAGAGGTGTTTAAGATAGGGATATCAGTTGTTTGTAGTTGAGATGGTGAGTGATAGTAAAGGACATTCCTTGAATTCTTACCCAGTGTTATCCGATTTCAAGGATGTCTTTCCAAAAGAACTTCTAGGACTACCTCCGGAATGAGAGCTTGATTTCATGATTGAACTGAAACTTGGAGCAGAGCCAATATCAAAGACCCCTTATAGAATGACCACCCTTGAGCTTCGAGAGTTATAGATCCAGGTAAACGAGTTGCTAGAGTTGGGACTAATTAGACCTAGTATCTCACCATGGGGAGCACCAATGATATTTGTAAATAAGAAGGACAGATCTCTATGACTTTGCAAAGATTACAAGGATTTGAACAAATCCATACTGAAGAACATGTATCCTATACCAAGAATTGATGACCTCTTTGATGAGATGAAAGGCGCATCACTCTTCTATAAGATTTATTTGCCGTCTGTGTATCCCTAGCTTAGGATTAAAGAAAATGGCATTCCTAAGACTGCTTTTCAAACTCAATTTGGACATTATGAGTTCGGAGTGGTACCATTTGGTTTGACCAATGCTCTAGAAGTATTCATGAGCCTCATAAGTAGTGTCTTCCAGAAGTACTTGGACCACTTTTTGCAGGTCTTATTAAATGACATTCTTATATATTCTAAGAATGAGAAGGAGCGTGAGGAATAGTTACGGTTAGCATTACCTTTCTTAAGGGAACATAAACTATGTGGCAAATTATCAAAGTGTTCCTTCTTACAAAAGGAGATTCACTACTTTGGTCATATCATCTCAGGAGAAGCAATCTCACTGGACCTAGAAAAGGTGAAGGCCATCGAGGATTGGACAATTCCCAAGAATGTACATGAGTTGCGTAGCTTCATGGAGTTAGCAAGGTATTACCGAAGATTCCTGGAAGGGTTCTCCAAGATTCTGAAACCCATCACCACCTTACAATGAAAGGGAATCTGATATGAGTGAACCAATGAATGTGATATCACTTTTGTTGAATTAAAGAGATTACTGACTAGTGCACCAATCTTACTGGTACTAGACATGGATAAAGACTTCATGGTATGCACTGATGCCTTGAAGAAAGGGTTAGGAGCAGTTCTAATGCAGGAAGGTGGGGTGATATCTTATGCATCTCGTAAGTTGAACCCTCATGAATATCAATATGCCACACATGAGCTAGAACTAGCAGTTGTAATGTTGGCACTAAAATTATGGAGACACTACCTAGTTGGTAGAAGTTTCACACTTAAAACAGATCATTAGAGCTTACAGTATATTTTTACACAAAGGGATCTGAATGCCAGGAAACGAAAATGGAGTGAGTTCATGAGTGAGTATGACTTTGGTATCTTGTATATCAAAGGAAAGGAGAATGTGGTGGTAGAAACTCTAAGCTCAAAACCGAGGATTTTCTCCTTAATCCCCTTGAAAGTGGATTTGAAGGAGAAAGTTCTCGGACAACTCTTGGGAGATGGTTGGTATATAAATTTAACCTTGGATATTAAAAATGGGAAGAATTTTGAGTCCAAGTATGGTGGGTACCATATTGAGGAACATGAGTTGTTGTAGTATCAAGGGAGGATGTATATCCGTAAAGAAGGTCATCTCAAGGAATAAATCCTTAGTAAGGCCCATCAGGCACATTATTATGTGTAGCCTAGAGTGAAGAAGATGTATGCATACATGAAGAAGATTTTCTTCTAGCCCGGTATGAAGAGCGAGGTAGTCGATTTCGTTTCGAAATTCCTAGAGTGTTAGCAAGTAAAGGAATATCATCGACACCCAGTCGGTCTCTTACATCCTCAAGATATTCCTATGACTAAATGGGAAGTCATTCCCATGGACTTCATTTTGGTATTTCCACTCACATCCTTGAAACATAATGCTATTTTAGCATGGATTTCTCCTTGCTATAGGGGCAAGAATGGATCCCTTCCATCTATAGGATGTAAGGGTAGGTTCGTGTGTGGTAAAATGCAGGAAAAGTAAACAGGACAAAAAGGAAGAAAAGATGGACAAGAAATGGCCATGAGCCCCTCTGCAAACAAGTTTAGGGCTTTTCTTTAAGAACTTGCAAACAACTATTAAAGACAACAATAAACCTAAAAACAAGTTAATAAACAAACCTATAAGCGAATATGGGTTAGAAAACAACTAAGCTACTAAAAGAAAAGCATGAACAAACAATGGTATACCCCTTCTTTGGTGCAATGGGACACCACGCCCTCACTGGAAGAAGCACCTCTCTATCTCACTCAACAATGGGGGAGCTATGGCTCAATGGGGAAGATGAGTGGATGAAAGGGGGATGTGGGTGGCTTGAGAGACAAAGGATCTCAAGACATCGATGGGCAGCATAACAATATGGAAGGGAAGAGTTGTTTGATAGTGACCCCCACCGGTATTTTTATATCATTTTTAGGTTTCTAAGCCCTTAGTGAGGGCTTTAGCCCCTGTTAACACTCAGAATGTAACCAGGTTGTGAAAGGTAGATCCCAAGGTAACAACAAAAACCACTTTAGAATGTATTTCTGACCTAATACAATCAGAGAGGGATCTCTCACTATTTACAAAGTTTTTATACTCAAGATATTCAATTAGAGACAATCAGAAGGTTAGATTTTTGATGGGACAAATAGGATGAGTTTTTTTTAAAATACTTGGTAAGACAGTCATGGAGGACAGCATTGGGCAATGGAGTCAATAATCAGATCTGAAATAGATTGCAGGAGGTAGGGTTTTGAAATTTTATGAACAGAGGCAAGGTAGGCACCATTTCCTCAGTCTTGAGGTATTAGCATGTTGATTAGTAGACAAAGGGAGACATTCCATCAAACAGAGCACCTCTAGGGTGAATTCTGCAAGACTTTAGAAGAAAATATTTTGAAAATGCTTGAACAATGGACCTAGAGCATGCACGATGAATTCCAGCCCATAAAAGCTAATGCTCAAGCATGAAAGCACATACAAAATGGATTGGGAAACAGGATTGTAGTGTCCTTGAAATTTTTCCCTCTATAAACGTCAGGTAAACTTTGGTTTTGACTGATTCCAAGGCACTTCATGCAAAACCCACAGAGTTCTGTTAGTAACTAGGAGTTATAAGATGAATTTTTTTCAGAAGGCACCTTTTAAAGTTTATTATCTTTATGGTAGGAAGGAACAATAATTACCATTTTTATTGTCACAGTACCTGTTGTTCAGGAATAACAGTATCCAAGCACATTAGACCCAGGTCTTCCTGGTGTTACAACCCCATGCGACCTAAACACTTCTGAAAAGAATATCACATCAAACTTAACCTTCGACACAAACACCAAGTCAATGTTTGATCCTGCTCCAAAAGAGTTTCAATACATGTATATAAATTCCCGTAGTAATATTACTTTATTAAGAAAGCATATAATGTAAAAATCCATAATACAGTGGACAATAATTATTTTATATTTTTGTCTTTCTGAGAATCTCCCTTGAGGACCGTCTTTTATGTAGACCTAACTACCACATAATCATTCCTACCAAACACTCATAGTAATGATCATAGACTTTATTTAGCGGACACCGGTTATATAATGCAACTACCCTTGTGACTAACATAATATATAAATCAATCCCGAAGATGTGTTTGTCATTAAGAAGGGGCTTATTGTTACAACAAGGTACATTGCCCATTGCATACCTTCCCAAGATGCCTAGTATTATAATCCTTAAAACATTAGGAAAGGACCTCAATCAACAACTCGATCATGTTATAAATTTCCATAAACAATTTTATTTGACATTTGAAACATTCATTAGAGTCATCGCATCAATCAAATCATTTATCAAAACATATAAAGCAGATAAGATCCAAGCACAATACATCATGAACATATTAGATAAGATGCATAAAAGACATCTGAGATAAAAAACATCAAGAATAGAAAAATAAACCACAACAGCACATGAGGACAAGGCGATGTACATGGTTCACCCCGATCTTGGGGTTACGTCCACCAAACGGAGAGTTCATTTAATATCTATAAAAAAATAACAAGTTACAATATGCAACCACTTTGTTGCCATCTTTCTTGTTGATGAGTCTCATGGACTCCCACTGACGGAGTATTGTTAAGGTATTCATTATTTCAACAGGGTTTTGATTTTTTAACATTTCCTTTTGGTGACTTCATGATATTTCTAGGAAAATTTCAGCATATATACCCCCTTTATTCACCATCCTGGTACATGAAGACATAACGAGTGAAAGAGCAACATAAATTTTATAGTAACCCTTCAAACGTCCCATGCATTCTGCACTCTACATCAATACCTATGGATGCTATCGAGTATTTTAGCCTTTAGGCACAACCGAAAGATGCATATTCCAGATCTATCCAAAAACCAAAGGCAATGCTACATTCAGATAATAAATCTGAATCATTGTAAGGGTTTATCTATGTCTGAGAGGGAGTTTCCCAAAAGAACACAGGGTCGGGAAAATGTTGATTATGTACTCGACCATACTGTAGCCATTGTAACTAGTAAATAAATTACGATGGAACCTCTTGACCATACCACAGCCAATATAACCAGCGAATAAAATTCAAAAGACACTGAGGTTCAGAATGGAGAATCGAGTGCACTCATATAGAGGCCAAACGAACCACACCGCAGCAAGTATAAACATAAAATAAAAAAAATGCTACAGAATCTATAATTCGAAAATCATGGAGGATCGAATGCACTCATATAGAGGCCAAATGAACCACACTGCAGCAAGATTCTGACTCTCAACAGTGCTAATCTTTAACCAGAAACCTGAGTCCTAAGAGTTCCTCCGTCTGATTTAAATTATGGTTTATCAGTGGTGAAGCGGTGGCTTAACGATCAATGGCCAAAATGCGGTCGAGGAGGCTAGTGGATCGTGAAACATGAAATGGGGAAAAACAAATCACTTGTGAATGGAATTATAGGTGTATTCCACTACGGTGGAACGAGCGTTAGTCTTAAGACGAGCGGCCACCTAAGAAGTTAAAAAAATCCACAATAAAATAATTGAATGGGGGTTGGCCATCATGCGATCAAGAAAGGGGTTTCTTTTAAATCCTGCTTGAGACTCAAAAAGATTAGAAAATTGAAATGGGCTAGGTCACATTCTATGCACTAGTGGTAGGGAAAATACCACAACAGGTTTGAGTAACCTCTATGCAGATTAACATACCACAACAGGTTTGAGGAAAATACCACAAGGGTTTAGCGATGGCGTGTACCAAATCTCGCTCATACCCAAAAACTAACCGCTGGGAGGTTCTTCTTCGTAACAAAACTTGGAGAATGCTTACCTCTCAAATGCCATGACCTCTGCTATCCTGTACCCTAAAGTAACTCACGGCTTCTACTTTAACTAGGAGCTATCGGTCGTATTGACTCGGTAAGGAATATACAGACCTATAAAAGTAAAACACCAATGCCCAAAATAAGCCCGCTAATCACGGGAATACGAGGCCCTTCTATGCAGATTATTAACCTCTGCTGCAAACGCCAGCTAGGTTCGGATAGGTCCACACAACAAGAAAATCATCTAGTATAAATGTAAAGAAAAATAGCTAGGGTTAATTTACTCTGAAATGAAAACCCAACTACAGGAGGAATGGTTGGCTAGATTCACCCCAATCAGAACAAGCTGATATACAGCTCTAAAACAAACAAAAACTCATTTCCTTTCTGTCAACAATTTTTTTCCAGTGCAGAGAGAGATATCACTTACACTGACCTTCAAAGGAGATCACTTACAATGCTGGAAGAGGGTGGTCTTGGATTCCTGCATGAGAAAGGTCAAATCCTCCAAAAGGCAAACGAAACTCTTTCTGATCAGGAGGATTCTCCATGCATGCAAGCTTCCCTAGTGAGATCCCCCTTCCTACCTTTTCCCTCTCAAATAAAATAACCCTAAAAAGATACCCCCTCGAGGAGACGCCATAAAAATCTTCCTCTAACAGTCTTCTCCACGAAGGAAAAAGCAAGAATGCTTCCCTCTATTTTCTCTTCTCATGCAGGAAAGGAATAACTACTTTCTTTTATTTACCCTAACCTATGAAGGAAACAACTAATTCCATTGCTTTATTCACTCTTTCCCTTGAAGGAAAGAAAATATTCTTAGATCCCTCACTTCTTCCATTATGTCTAAAACGAAATATCCCATCCTTTAGGCTTTATACTAAAGGTTCATGTCTTCTCCTTTTTTTCCTTTTTTTTTTTTTTATAAGAGACTTAGAGGACTTAATAATTCATGTCCCCCCTTTACAAAAATACTTAATTTATTTCTTTTCCTTTCCTTATGATATATTTTATATCATTTCTCTTATCCTTCATATTATAATAATAATAATGGCCTTTTCTATCATTTTCTTTAATAATCCATAGTTATTATTATAAATATATGAGCACATATATTTATCCCCTTTTTCCAATCCTTTAGTGGAAATCTGTCCACCTTGCTAGTTCTTCTCACACATACGTTTTCCATCCTTCTTGCATTATTAATTTTCGCCTAACCAATTTTTCAGGAGACTAGCGTTTTTTTTCCACATACGCTTTTTCCTCTTCTGGGCTGCGTACTGAAGGAAATATCATCGCTCCCAAACCATTCATTTTTTTTTCAACTTAGTGGTTTACCAGTTGCCCTCCGTCGAGTTGTCTTGATGTTTTATGATTTAGGAAGTCAATCGTGTAATATCCCTCTTCTATGCCCTTAAATATCTTGTAACTTCAAATGACCAGTGTACTTATTCTCTGGTGAGGAGCTCAAGGCCAAGGCCCCACGAGCAGAACCTGGTTTGTTAGGTAAAGAAATTTCCTGAATACAGGACTTAGGAGACCTTCGACACAGCTAAACATGGGTAAATCAAAATCCACTACGACAAAAAACTGAATGGTTTTGGAGCCACAATATTCCTTCTGTATGCAACCTGAAAGAGGAAAGCCTAAGTGAAAAAACCCTAGTCTACTGCAAAAGTTTGTTAGGCAGAAATTAATAACGCATGGGGGGGGCTCACAAACATATGTGCTTCATGAACTAGGATGCTGAATGGATTCCACTAAGGGATCGAAAAAGGGGGGTTTAGAAAAATTATAAATATATGTGCTCATATATTTATAATAAATAACTATCTATTTATTAAACAAAAGGATAGATTAAGTCTTTATAAAAAGACAAATGCTATTATTATTATATGAAGACTATCTATAAAGAAAATGATAGATAATGGAGTATTATGATACAAAGTGTATCATAAGGACAAAGAAAATAATAGACTAAGGTCTTAATAGAGAAATACATGAATTATTATAAAGTCTAAAATGACGTATTAATTCCTTTTTAGAGATTAAGTCTTGATACAAAAGGGACATGAATTATTATAAAGTCTAAAATGAAGTATTAATTCATTTTTAGACATTAAGTCTTGATACAAAAGGACATGAATTATTATAAAGTCTAAAATGACGTATTAATTCCTTTTTACACATTAAGTCTTGATACAAAAGGACATGAATTATTATAAAGTCTACAATGAGGTATTAATTCCTTTTTAGACTTTAAGTCTTGGTATAAAAAGAGGTGAATAATTATTTTGAATGATGGACTAATTCTTTTGGGCATAATATGGGATTAAGTCTTTTCGACCTAAAATTACCCAATTCATTTACAAAAGAATTATTATTATTATGTGTATATTTTATTATATGAGGAGGAAGGATTAAATTCTCCAGCAAAAGACTCTTAAATTCTTATTCCTTTTGCGCATGGCTTGACAGAAGGAATGGTTCGGCATGAGGGTAGGAAAATAAATGATGTATGCATTTGACATTTCTCGGATTAAATTCTCTAGCAAAGATTAAGGAAGCCTTACTTAATAATTTCTGTTCAGAGATGTAAATTAAGGCCAAGTGTTGCCTAATTCCTGATTTAATAATTACTTTGGGATGGATTTCACCGCGGTGTTAAGGGATTGCAGAAAACCCAGCAAGAAACAGCTATAATTGTTAAATGTCAATTACACCATTACAGCATCTATCTAGGTGGTAATGATACCTACCATGCCAATAGCATTAAGCATTTTTGCATCTTGCAGATTTTTTCGGCATGTTAGCAGGAACATTATTATCTCTGCTCGGGCATAAGAGGGACGGCGGGATTGCTCTGCGGGGGAGGTATTTTTTTTAATTCATTTCACCTTTGACAATGGGGAGATCGCTGGTGTTTCCACTGGCTGCAATTTATGGTATAAAAAGTAATTGCTTTAAGGAGATTGCTGGTATTTCCACCGGCTGCATTTTCTGGTAGAAAACATAATTGCTTTAAGGAGATCGCTGGTGTTTCCAGTGACTGCAATTTCTGGTAGAAAAAGTAATTGCTTTAAGGAGATTGCTAGTATTTCCACCTGCTGCATTTTCTGGTAGAAAACATAATTGCTTTAAGGAGATCGCTGGTGTTTCCACTAGATGCAATTTCTGGTAGAAAAAGTAATTGCTTTAAGGACATTGCTGGTATTTCCACCGGCTGCATTTTCTGGTAGAAAACATAATTGATTTAAGGAGATTGCTAGTGTTTCCACTGGCTGCAATTTCGGGTAGAAAACGTAATTGCTTTAAGGAGACCGCTGGTTTTTCCACCAGCTGCATTTTCTGGTAGAAAACATCATTGCTTTAAGGAGACCACTGGTATTTCCACCGGCTGCATTTTTTGGTAGAAAACGTCATTTCTTTAAGGAGACCGCTGGTATTTCCACCAGCTGCATTCTATGGTAGAAAACATAATTGCTTTAAGGGTTTATTCTTTAAGCAGCAGATCAATGCAAAGGGTGATGGCTGGGAAATAAGGAGAGGCGCGTTTTGGAAGGAAGCAATGGTGGATGGCCTGAACAGTGCCATGACTGTGGTTTTCTTTTCTTTTTTTTCCTCTGCCCTAAATCAGTCTCGTAAGTATGTCTACCATTTATATTAGAACCCTCCATGATTCTTGAAGATAGTTACATGCTATGTATGTTTTTTGGATCATATGCACCTGACCAGGAACATGGATCTTGAAATGGCCTGATTGCTTCTGATAATTGCTAGTTACTATGTGTATTACTATGTTTATGGCTGATTGAATTACTTATTGTTTAAATCCATGAGAATTCACAACCTTCTTAAATTGATAAAACATTCAAATCCCACCATGTAGTGTGAATATCTTAAGACTGATATATCTATTCTTAAACCGGATGGCATTTGGATGAATGCCTGTGTTTAATATTAGTAGAGCTCAGTGCCTTTTTAATTAGTTCTCACTCCGTGGGTGTGAATATCTGCATTGGATCCTGGTAGAGCTTGCTCCCTGCGTCCTTGTAGCCAATACTTGTGCTTACTTTAGTTGCTTTCGTTGACAATTCTTCACCATTTTCAAAGGCAGCCTCTCACTTTTACACTGTGTATGAGAGATCTTAAGCCAAATGAAGGGTACCAACACTAATTGTTCTTGAGCACCAGACCCATAGGGAACATAAAACGCGTGTAGTATCAGCCCTCTCCTACGCTATAAAAAGTATTAAAAAGGGGTGAAAAATGTCATGCAAAGTTGACGAGAATTCCAGTGTTGATTATAAGTAATATATATTTATTATATATATAAATATATACCTATGAGAGTGTAGATGCAATTTGTAAAGACCTGTTCGTCAAGATATGCAAAGGAATACATTAATGCTTATGTTTAGAAGGAAAACATCAGTATTCCCTTATATACCTTTACTTCTTATTACCGCTTGGTATATAGGCAAGACTGAATATATCAAATCATTTAGAATTCATGGGAGCCAATGTTTTCTTTCAAGTAAATTTTGAATGTATATTACATGTAGGTTGGTTGGGTTTTGTCCAACTAAGTGTTGGGTTACCAATGCCAGTATGGTTCATGATTTATCTTAGCCGGCTCTGAAATATGTTCTTTAGATGAATGATATGAATATTTGTGTCTAGCATTAGTGTCTCCATGGCTTGGAAATGCTCTCATAGGAGAGTCTAGGTGGAGGGACAGAAAGAAAGTGCGGCAACATGGTTGTTGTGAATTGTAATCTTTGATTTTAATAAAAGTCACCTGATGTGACAAGTTTTGTGGACCTAGCCTAAGGATTGGGTGAACCACATACATTGGTATTTTGTGTGCTTGATGTGGATTAATTTGTGTTCGTCATGTACTTATCTTCAGTGTTCTTTTTTTTTATGTGTCTTATCTAATTGTTCGCGATGTACTATGCTATGATATTAAATGCTCTTGTTGGTTTCAACTAATGGTATTGATGTATGGGATGGTGAAAAGGTCGAATAATCCAATGAATATTTAAGATGTTGAGCAAGATTGTTTATGTGGTGGTTAAAAGGAAAGGTCTTCATCCAAGATGGTACTCATGAAAGACTCTTAGAAAGATGAAAAGGTAAAAATATTTGTTTACAAAATTATGGCTTTACAGTGTATGTTTTCTTGAATGAAGTCACAATATTGCAGATATATATAAATATCCGGATAGTAATATTGAACTCTGAAGCAAAAAAATCAAAATTGGCTGTCTAAGATTGAAGGTTTGATGGGATTTACTTTCTCAAAGCGTATAGTTTGCATGGGGTTGTTGCATGTATGGTGTTCCCCTATGAAGTTCATGATTATTAGTATGACCAGCATAAGTTGCAGGTCATGATTACGAAGGAATGCTAAACCCTAAAGAATTGATACAAAAGGAAATATGTAAAATATCTGACCATATATTATGATTTACATACATGTGTATTCCTTAAGTAATTAATGATGTTGCAGGTACATCTCCCTAGTAAATAAGAACTCACAACAGTTTGTGTAGTTGTATAAAGGTTTATAAGTTGTTTTGATAGTGCATACTTTTATATTGAATATTATTTTGGGGTTGTTTAGTATGACACTAATCTGATTGACTCTTTGGTAGTAGTAGTAGTAGTGAAACAAAAATTTTACCCCCTTTTTCACACACAAGGGCATTGGGGTATATTACATATGGTATCAGAGCCACAGTTGAAACACTTGGGCCTAATTGGGCTCAAAACGCTCCTACATGTTTTACTTTGGAACTACATGTCTACTGACCTTGGAGTTGTGCAGCGGAGGCTGGAACATTGGCCCAAAAATCACAACAAAGATGACCCAATACCTTGTCAGCTCAATGTGAGACCCGAGCATGTAAGTACACAGGTATCCGACTATTCTCTTGCTCACTTACGAATATGTTTACAAATAGCTAAGACGATTGCTTCATCTCTAATTTGAGTTGCACCAATAAAATTTTACTGAAGTTTAGAAATTCTTCTTGGTCAAACTCATGGTCGACGAGAGTACTATAGTAGCTTTCTATTATAATAGTAATATGGGAATTGGAGACTCATAGTTTTATATATGAGTATATTCTTTGAGTTTATTTCAGTTTCCTTATGTATCCAGGTCTTTTAAATATGGATCTAAGTATGATTATTTCTGTGATTTTGCTTGAGTTCTTATGCACCCAGGATTTTAATATACATCGGGGCATGGGTATGCTTCTGCGATTCTTGCGTGTTTCTCCATATGCGTTCAAGACCTCAGTATGCGACCGGTTAAGAGATTTTTAGATATGCATCCGAGTATTCGGCGATTATATTATTGCATGAATTCCAACATGCATTAGAGTATAGATTGGATGTGAGATTTAGATTTTCCATGGTTGTATGTAATTGCAAAGATAGATCTGATCATACGAAATAAATCCTTTTAGACCTAATGCTTGTATATGGATGCATGTATAGATCTAAGGATTGTATGTGTTCCAAGTATAGGTCTCATGTATGGGAATTCCAATCTCGTGGTGGTATGAGTTTTGCAACGATAGATCTAATTATAAATTAAATTCTATCGAGATCTAATGGTTGTATGTATGGGCATGGGCTGGGACCTTGTTTTATATTTGATTAGATAAGGTTAATGCATGAGTCATGAATGGAATGCCTCATATTTCCTTAATTTGGGAGTTACTGCTGATATGTGTAACCCATTAACCTTGTGGTTGAGTATTGAGATCGAAAATCCTTATTTGGCTTCCAAATTTAATCAGGTATCAATTATGAATTTGTTTGCTAAAATTATATTAAATGGAATCTGATTTTTGGTAAGTTTCCTTTTGATACTTGATCACCTCCCTTGCAACTTGAATACCAAATATATGATTAAATGCTTAAAGAATGTTCACACATTTCTCGACAACGGCAGTAAAATGAAGGTTTGAAAATTGTTAACGATTTTGTTTTGTGGTTATAAATTCATTGATAGAGATTTTGATGTTTTGTGTTTTAAAACCTATTGCTTGTTCAGTAAAGTAACAAATATGAACACAAGACAAGCCGTATCTCCTTTTGAATCCTGACATTGTTGGTTTGAACATTGAAAATCCTTAAAGAGATAGATTGGCGAATGTACTTCTTGATCTATGTTGATCTTGCTAGAGATATTTTGGATATTGGCGAATGATGTTGTACATACTGAAATGTTGTTGTATAGTTACAAGTACCAGCATCACAATTGCTAAGTAAATAAATTCTTAGAGTCATGCTCTTATACTATGAATGTTCTAGAATTGGGTCCTTGTGCTTGGATTTGAGTCTTGATCTTGAACTGTCTTGTGTTTTGATTAGCCCATGGATGGTATTTTCACTTTTGGGTATTGATCTAGTAAAAAAATGGACTATTTGTTGGATTTCTATCATATGTCTATTCTAGCAAGAACCCTCGAATCAGTTCTAGTGCTACATTGGAGGATCTTCTTGGTAATCTTGTGATTAAAACCATTAATATTTTGATAACATTATTGTTGCCTGGATGATGTTAAGATTGGAATTTTAAGAGCCTACATGGATTCAATTATCTAAAGATATTGATGATAAAAATAAATGAGTTGATGAATATTGTATAATGTTACATTCTAACATGGCAGGATAGGCCAGGAACACTATTCGGTTTGAGCCGACCGTTGGAAAATATTTGTTGCCATAGATAAGGAGGCTTCACCGAGATTATGAACCATTGCTACATCGAAGTACATTATGGTATATAAATCTGCCTGTGTAAGTAAGTTGTGCTCAATTACTCAGAAAAAGAAGCAAGGAGTAATTTTGTTTTGTTTATGAGGATATGTAACTCGTGAATGTCGATTAAAAAATCGATGCAGATTATGAAAATTGATTATTGCAATTTTGGGTTATCAATGAATGTTTGACTGACTATGTAAGTTGATTCATCTACCGGGACAATGACAATAAAGTCATAAAAGAACCATGGAGTGTGAGTTGCAATAATCAAGGATAAAATTCATACAAATACGAATAAGGAAAAAAAAATTGATGGTGCGTGAGCACCGTGGTGTTAGGCAAGTGATTGTCACATGAGCACACTGGTGTTAGGCATATATGCTGCAGGAGCACAATGGTGTTAGGTAAGTGATTGCCGTGTGAGCACATTGGTGTGGCAAAAGACCTAGGCAAAAATTTGGACATCTGGAAAGATAGGACGTTGTTTGATGTCACTGAGGAGAGTGACCTCAGAGTTATTGCAAGTCCACACTAGAAAAGGAAAGAAAAAAAATACTCAAAGGGAGTTTGGAAAAAAAAAACAAAAAAAACATAATGAACATAAAAACATGTTAAATGACTTTTCCAAAAGACTGTTACATTGCTTAATATGAAAAATGGCTCCTCAGGTAGAGGACGACCAAATGTTGGAGATAAAACCAATGAAAAGGGGTAGTAATCATGTTTTATTTGTGTTATGAAAATGATTGGATATTATGGCATAAAGGAACACCAGAAAATTGCATATTATTACAATGCAAAAGAATCTCCGGCTTATGTTTAATTGGATTACAATTTTTGAACATGAATTGCTGAGAATTTTTTTTTTGCCTAGACCAGAACCTTGTGCAGGAAATTGCAGGTCTTGAATGATGGGGACTTGAGAAGTACCAAAGGATCTCCAAGATTCAGAATGAAAATATGAAAAGAAGAAAAGATGACTCAGGTTACCAGGAAAACTAACGAAGGACAACAACACCGAGGACGGTGTTATTTGTAAGGGGGGGTGAATGTAATATCCCTCTTCTATGCCCTTAAATATCTTGTAACTTCAAATGACCAGTGTACTTATTCTCTGGTGAGAAGCTCAAGGCCAAGGCCCCACCAGCAGAACCTTGTTTGTTAGGTAAAGAAATTTCCTGAATACAAGACTTAGGAGACCTTCGACACAGCTAAACATGGGTAAATCAAAATCCACTACGACAAAAAACTAAATGGTTTTGGAGCCACAATATTCCTTCTGTATGCAACCCGAAAGAGGAAAGCCTAAGTGAAAAAACCCTAGTCTACTGCAAAAGTTTGTTAGGCAGAAATTAATAACGCATGGGGGGGGGGCTCACAAACATATGTGCTTCATGAACTAGGATGCTGAATGGATTCCACTAAGGGATCGAAAAAGGGGGGTTTAGAAAAATTATAAATATATGTG
>LPNX010860249.1:55304-86253 GCA_001517045.1 Pseudotsuga menziesii
AGAATTCATGACCTTCTTAAATTGATACAACATTCAAATCCCACCGTGTAGTGTGAATATCTTAAGACTGATATATCTATTCTTAAACCGTAGGGCATTTGGATGAATGCCTGTCTTTAATATTAGTAGAGTTCAGTGCCTTTTTAATTAGTTCTCACTGCGTGGGTGTGAATATATGCATTGCATCCTGGTAGAGCTCGCTCCCTGCGTCCTTGTAGCCAATACTTGTGCTTACATTAGTTGCTTTCGTTGACAATTCTTCACCATTTTCAAAGGCAGCCTCTCACTTTTACACTGTGTATGAGAGAACTTAAGCCAAACGAAGGGTACCAGCACTAATTGTTCTTGAGCACCAGACCCACAGGGAACATAAAATGTGTGTAGTATCAACCGTCTCCTACGCTATAAAAAGTATTAAAAAGGGGTGAAAAATGTCATGCAAAGTTGACGAGAATTCGAGTGTTGATTATAAGTAATATATATTTATTATATATATAAATATATACGTATGAGAGTGTAGATGCAATTTGTAAAGACCTGTTCGTCAAGATATGCAAAGGAATACATTAATGCTTATGTTTAGAAGGAAAACATCAGTATTCCCTTATATACCTTTACTTCTTATTACCGCTTGGTATATAGGCAAGACTGAATATATCAAATCATTCAAAATTCATGGGAGCCAATGTTTTCTTTCAAGTAAATGTTGAATGTATATTACATGTAGGTTGACTGGGTTTTGTCCAACTAAGTGTTGGGTTACCAATGCCAGTATGGTTCATGATTTATCCTAGCCGGCTCTAAAATATGTTCTTTAGATGAGTGATATGAATATTTGTGTTTAGCATTAATTTCTCCATTGCTTGGAAATGCTCTCATAGGATAGTCTAGGCGGAGAGACAAAAAGAAAGTGCGGCAACATGGTTGTTGCGAATTGTAACCTTTGATTTTAATAAAAGTCACTTGATGTGACAAGTTTTGTGGACCTAGCCCAAGGATTGGGTGAACCACGTACATTGGTCTTTTGTGTGCTTGATGTGGATTAATTTGTGTTCCTGATGTACTTATCTTCAGTGTTCTTTTTTTTTATGTGTCTCATCTAATGGTTCGCGATGTACTATGCTATGATCTTAAATGCTCTTGTTGGTTTTAATTAATGGTATTGATGTATGGGATGGTGAAAAGGTCGAATAATCCAATGAATATTTAAGATGTTGAGCAAGATTGTTTATGTGATGGTTAGAAGGAAAGGTCTTCGTCCAAGACGATACTCATGAAAGACTCTTAAAAAGATGAAAAGGTAAAAATATTTGTTTACAAAATTATGGCTTTACAGTGTATGTTTTCTTGAATGAACTCACAATATTGCATATATATATAAATATCTGGATAGTAATATTGAACTCTGAAGCAAAAAAATAAAAATTGGCTATCTAAGGTTGAAGGTTTGATGGGATTTACCTTCTCAAAGCATATAGTTTGCATGTGGTTGTTGCATGTATGGTGTTCCCCTATGAAGTTCATGATTATTAGTATGACCATCATAAGTTGCAGGTCATGATTACCAAGGAATGCTAAACCCTAAATAATTGATACAAAAGGAAATATGTAAAATATCTGACCGTAGATTATGATTTACATACATGTTTGTTCCTTAAGTAATCAATGATGTTACAGGTACATTTCCCTAGTAAATCAGAACTCACAACAGTTTGTGTAGTTGTATAAAGGTTTATAAGTTGTTTTGACAGTGCATACTTTTATATTGAATATTATTTTGGGGTTGTTTAGTATGACACTAATCTGATTGACTCTTTGGTAGTAGTAGTAGTAGTGAAACAAAAATTTTACCCCCTTTTTCACACATAAGGGCATTGGGGTACATTACAAATCGCCTAACTTTCAGGTTTCTTCTAGTGGTGCCTTGGCCTTGAGCTCCTCACCCAAAAGCCCTCATACAATAACAATAAAAAATTTGTAATTTTCTTAAGGGTATATAGGAGGGGCATTACATTCTTTCCCCCTAAAATTAACACCGTCCTCGGTGTTATTGTCCTTCAACCGTCTTCTTCTTGTCCTAATTCAGCTTTGTCTGTTTCTGTTTTGATCTCCTTGAACATTACTTGTTCATTTTTCCGCAGTTCGCTATCGTTCAAGACCTGCTGCTTCCTGCACAAGGTTCGAGTCTAGCCCAAATTTTATTCAGTAATTCATTCCAAATTTGTAATTCATCTTAAACAAAATCCATAGATCGTTTTGCACTGTAACGATCTGCAATAATGCAATTTATTTATCAACAAAATATAAATACTACCCTTTAGATGTTGGTTTTGATCTTCAACCATTGGATAGTCAGGTCGTCCTTGACCTGAGGAAATCCCTTCCTGAGCATTACCCAAAAGTTTACTTAGAAATTTGTAAACACGTTTTATGTTCATTTTGTTTTCCAAACTCTCACTTGAGTTTCTTTTCCATTTCTGTGTGGACTAACATTCATTTCTGAGGTTACTCTCCCTTTTAACCACTAGTTAAAAGTTTTCCCCTCATTACATCAAACAGCGTCCTGTCTTTCAGATGTTTAATTTTGCCTAGGTATTTTTGCCACACCATATGCCTAACACCAATGTGCTCACGCGGCAATCACTTTCCTAACACCATTGTGCTCGTGCAGCATACATTCCTAACACCAATGTGCTCCCACGGCAATCACTTGCCTAACACCAGGGTGCTCCCGCAGCATTCAATTTTTCCCTTCTTCGTATCTAATATAAATTTTTAACTTTGACTATTTGTAACGCACACTTATCTTTACTTTCATGGTCTTGATTAATGACATGGCCTCATGGTTAATTAACATCTATCGATAACATAATTTTTCATTCATTTAATCAACATTACCTAAGTTGTAGTGATTGTACTCTTACCATCATTCATGGTTCATACAATCTCATAACTCATTCAAAATTAACCACCACTTATTTACAGGTGGATTTTAGAATCTATGTTTTACATTGATCATGAGATTGTCAGAAGTATCGTAAAACCCTGCAATGTCAATACATAACACCACAATCATAGTTAAACCCTGGTTTATAGAAACCTCGAAATATGAAATTTATAATAAGATAATAAAACAATACTCGTTCTTGAGTGGGTTAGCTCCCTTATTCTGGCCAGTGAATTTTTGAAACAAAGTAGTCCATTTCAATTGGTGGTGTCCCATGCATGCTTTTGCAAAGTTAGACCATAACGTTATACATCGTTCATTCACTTATCTTTTTGTTTTTTTTGTTTTCTTTTGTCCAAAATGTCAACAGCGATTTCCCAACACTCAGACCTTATATCTTCAACTCAATTATTAAGGCAGAGATTACAAATATCCGAACTATAATGATTTAAAATAAAGATCTTACTCTATCCTTTGGCATTCAAAATGACTCGGCTAACAAAATAAATCAGAGCTGATACTTTCCCTTTAGATCCGTTCAATTAAATCACATGTTATGCACATGCATCATATAAATTCCATCAACAGTTTTAGTTAGTTATACCCCAACCCCAAATCAATGCATTTGCGGAATTTG
The DNA here is from genome assembly GCA_001517045.1 of Pseudotsuga menziesii. Taxonomy (NCBI): domain Eukaryota; kingdom Viridiplantae; phylum Streptophyta; class Pinopsida; order Pinales; family Pinaceae; genus Pseudotsuga; species Pseudotsuga menziesii. The sequence goes on from LPNX010860249.1 coordinate 58,889, forward strand.
GACACCCTTACACATTATCAGACTTAGAGCAAGTCCAACATTTTACCAGCAATTTCAACGACAACATTTATCAGATCAATTCAAGCCAATACAATGCATTACAGGGATTGGGCATCAATCGTTATCATATCCAAAGGATATAAATCATAACTAAAATGTAGTAGAAAATTCAAACACTTTGATTAAAGGAATTTTTCACCCATTAAATCTAGATATGACTTAGATTGAAGGACCTCAAACCATCCATACATATGTAAATATTGTAAAGCATTATTAACAACTGGTCAATCGTAGATATCTAGTCACAACAATGGACAAGTAATTTAAAATTTAATTTATACCTGTCAGCTTCCCCCTGTGAGTAACGCCTACACATATGAAACAGATTTATTCATAAAAATGGTACAAATTAATCAGCAATTTCTGATAAGAAGTTATCATTCATTTTCTAAGAATTTATTGTTACACACAGGTTTAGAAACTAAATAACATTATGTTCTCTCCTCATTTACTTATTAGGTGTATCAACTGACCATTAGGTTTATTAGTTCATGATAGTCATACTAGAAACATCACTCTTCCTTATGACGTATGAACTTAGAACCCCAAGTCATATGCTAGTTAGGTGCATACATTCTAGGTGTAACAAATTTTTCCTTTATGCACAACCCTCATGTACCTAACACTTAGACTTGTGGTAATCACACTGTGTCAAAACACTCTACCTTATTACATGATTACATTTTTGTACGAGTTACTTTTTAACCTGCATATATCCATTGTTGATATTGTTTCTAACTCACACTTTTTTCTCATAGTAATGATTCATTCTTCCTACATAAGACGATATGCATGTCAATAATTATTTCAAGATGTAACAGGGTTCCTCTTTTGATAAAGCTACTTTGGTTTGACAGTATTACACATTCCTAGGTTTCCATGAAGTTCTTCGATCTATGCATTTCACTTGTTAGCATAACTCTTCATGTCCTGATCATTAAGTGAGAAAAATAAATTCAGTTATAGAAAGCTTTCTAGATTACATAGTGAGTCCAATTCAACAAGACTAATTCATCTTTTATCAATAGGTGGTCCAACTATAGTTTATTCACCACATAGTTTCCTAATTGATGATTATATCAATCCATTTCTACTTATACTCCCCATAGCATATACTAGAGAAGTTTTATAGATTTATAATGAATATTCAAATCAGACTGGTATATTTAGTTTCCAAAATAAATCAATCTAACCTTTCAATGCATACTTTGCATTCTTCTATAAACAAATTCATTTATTATATGTTGTAATGTAGCCCTAAACTAGTAAGTTTCTTGTCAAGGAGGCTTACCATTATTACACAAAAACAAAAGTGTTATTTCTTAGCATTTAATGTAGACACTCCTTTGCCCATAACATATTAAATCCACTTTATCATTTGCACCCAAAAATCCTATTTGATCAATGTTATTAGTATCGACATATTCTTCCCCACTCACTTAATAACATAACCAAATTTTAACAAGACACGGTCTCCCTTTAGTAGAATACCACAAACATTTGTCAAAAACATCGTTACTGGTCACTTTCAAGCATTGAAGATGGGTCATCGGCTTAAAAAAAATAACCATTGTATTTCACTAATCGTATACATATTTCAATTTGGTTATAACCTCTACATATATATGTTGGCATCTATATTATTCCCTCATGTTTCAAAAATAGAATAAATAAAACTTATGCATACTATTAGTAGGCGATAACAATTTTATCGTAATCATTGTGCATATATCAATTTTCCTAAGACCCTCTTTCATACCTTTTTACTTGAGTCTCTACTCAAAACATGGAAAGCACTTATCTCATTTGATATCACTAGGCCGTCGGTTGAGTCGGAACATAATTTCCATCTATTGATAAAAAAAGGGCTTCGATCCCATCAATTCCTCTTCCGTGAAAACAATTTCAGGTTAGCTTATTTTCATAACATCAAGGAAACAAGGAACAAGGAAACTAGTGAAACTTGTTTTCTTTACGCTCATCCCATGTAGGTCCAAGTGCATCAACTTGGGCTCTGATACCATATGTAGTGTCCCTAAAATTTTTCCCTCTATAAACGTCAAGTAAACTTTGGTTTTGACTGATTCCAAGGCACTTCATGCAAAACCCACAGAGTTCTGTTAGTAACTAGGAGTTATAAGATGTTTTTTTTTAGAAGGCACCTTTTAAAGTTTATTATCTTTATGAAAGGAAGGAACAATAATTACCCTTTTTATTGTCACAGTACCTGTTGTTCAGGAATAACAGTATCCAAGCACATTAGACCCACTTCCTGGTGTTACAACCCCATGCGACCTAAACACTTATGAAAAGAATATCACATCAAACTTAACCTTCAACACAAACACCTAGGCAATGTTTGATCCTGCTCCAAAAGAGTTTCAATACATGTATATAAATGCCCGTAGTAATATCACTTTATTCAGAAAGCATATAATGTAAAAAGCCATAATACAGTGGACAATAATTATTTTGTATTTTCGTCTTTCTGAGAATCTCCCTTGAGGACCATCTTTTATGTAGACCTAACTACCACATAATCATTCCTACCAAACACTCATAGTAATGATCATAGACTTTATTTGGAGGACACCGTTTATATAATGCAACTACCCTTGTGGCTAACATAATATATAAATCAATCATGAAGATGTGTTTGTCATTAAGAAGGGGCTTATTGTTACAACAAGGTACATTGTCCATTGCATTCCTTCCCAAGATGCCCAGTATTATAATCCTTAAAACATTAGGAAAGGACCTCAATCAACAAATCGATCATGTTATAATTTTCCATAAACAATTTTATTTGACATTTGAAACATTCATTAGATTCATCACATCAATCAAATCATTTATCAAAACATCTAGAGCAGATAAGATCCAAGCACAATACATCAGGAACATATTAGATAAGATGCACAAAAGACACATGAGATAAAAATCATCAAGAACAGAAAAATAAACCACAATAGCACAAGAGGACAAGGTGATGTACGTGGTTCACCCCGATCTTGGGGTTACGTCCATCAAACGGAGAGTTCATTTAATATCTATAAAAAAATAACAACTTACAATATGCAACCACTTTGTTGCCATGTTTCTTGTTGATGAGTCTCATGGACTCCCTCTGACAAAGTATTGTTAAGCTATTCATTATTTAAACAGGGCTTTGATTGTTTAACATTTACTTTTGGTGATTTCATGAGATTTCTAGGAAAATTTCAGCATATATACCCCCTTTATTCACCATCCTGGTACATGAAGACATAATGAGTGAAAGAGAAACATAAATTTTATATTAACCCTTCAAACCTCCCATGAATTCTGCACTCTACATCAATACCTGTGGATGCTATCAAGTATTCTAGCCTTTAGGCACAACCTAAAGACACATATTCCAGATCTATCCAAAAACCCAAGGCAATGCTACATTAATATAATAAATATGAATCATTGTAAGGGTTTATCTATGTCTCAGAGGGAGTTTCCCAAAAGAACACAGGGTTAGGAAAATGTTGATTACATACTTGACCATATCGTAGCCATTGTAACCAGTAAATAAATTACAATGGAACCTCTTCACCATACCACAGCCAATATAACCAGCGAATAAAATTCAAAGGACTCTGAGGTTCAGAATGGAGAATCGAGTGCACTCATATAGAGGCCAAACGAACCACACTACAGCAAGATTATGACTCTCAACAATGCTAATCTTTAACTGGAAACCTGAGTCCTAAGAGTTCCTCCGTCTGATTTAAATTATGGTTTATCAGTGGTGAAGCAGTGGCTTAACGATCAGCGGCCAAAATGGGGTCAAGGAATCCAGTGGATTGTGAAACATGAAATGGGGAAAAACAAATCACTTGTGAATGGAATTACAGGTGTATTCCACCACGATGGAACGAGCGTTAGTCTTAAGAAAAACTTCCACCTAAGAAGTTAAAAAAATCCATAATAAAATAATTGAATGGGGGTTGGCCATCATGCAATCAAGAAAGGGGGTTCTTTTAAATGCTGCCTGAGACTCAAAAATCTCAAAAAATCGAAACGGGCTAGGCCACATTCTGCGTTCCAGTGGTAACGAAAATACCACAATAGGTTTGAGTTATGACAAGGGTTTAGCGATGGTGTGTACCAGATCTCACTCATATCCAAAAACTAACCGCCGGGAGGTTCTTCTTCATAAAAAAACTTGGCAAATGCTTACCTGTCAAACGCCACGACCTCTACTAGCCTATACCCTAAAGTAACTCATGGCTTCTATTTTAACTAGGAGCTATCGGTCATATTGACTCGGTAGGGAATATACAGACCTATAAAAGTAAAACACCAATGCCCAGAACAAGCCTGCTAATCACAGGAATACAAGCCCCTTCTATGCAGATTATTAACCTCTGTTGTAAACGCTAGCCAGGTTCGGATAGGTCCATACAACAAGAAAATCATCTAGTATATATGTAAAGAAAAATAGCTAGGGTTAATTTACTCTAAAATGAAAACCCAACTACAGGAGGAATGGTTGGCTAGATTCACCCCAATCAGAACAAGCTGATATACAGCTCTAAAACAAACAAAAATGCATTTCCTTTCTGTCAACAATTTTTTTCGAGCGCAGAGAGAGATATCACTTACACTGACCTTCGAAGGAGATCACTTACAACACTGGAAGAGGGTGGTCTTGGATTCCTGCATGAGAAAGGTCGAATCCTCCAAAAGGCAGACAAAACTCTTGATGATCAGGTGGCTTCTCCATGCATGCGAGTTTCCCCAGTGAGATCCCCCTTCCTACCTTCCCCCTCTCAAATAAAATAACCCTAAAAATATACCCCCACAAGGAGACGTCATAAAAATCTTCCTCTAAACAATCTTCTCCACGAAGGAAAAAGCAAGAATGCTTCCCTCTATTTTCTCTTTTCATGCAGGAAAGGAATAACTACTTTCTTTTATTTACCCTGACCTCTGAAGGAAACAACTAATTCCATTCCTTTATTCACTCTTTCCCTTGAAGGAAAGAAAATATTCTTAAATCCCTCACTTCTTCCGTTATGTCTAAAATGAAATATCCCATCCTTTAGGCTTTATACTAAAGGTTCATGTCTTCTCCTTTTTTTCCTTTTTTCTTTTTTAATAAGAGACTTAGAGGACTTAATAATTCATGTCCCCCCTTTATAAAAAGACTTAATTTATTTCTTTTCCTTTCCTTATGATATATTTTATATCATTTCTCTTATCCTTCATATAATAATAATAATAATGGCCTTTTCTATCATTTTCTTTAATAATCCATAGTTATTATTATAATCCGTACTGAAGGAAATATCATGGCTCCCAAACCATTCATTTTTTTTCCAACTTAGTGGTTTACCAGTTGCCCGCCGTCGAGTTGTCTTGATGTTTTATGATTTAGGAAGTCAATCGCCTAAGTTTCAGGTTTCTTCTGGTGGGGCCTTGGCCTTGATCTCCTCACCCAGAAGCCCTCATACAATAACAATAAAAAATTTGCAATTTGCTTAAGGGTAAATAGCAGGGACTTTACAATGATAAACAATCACATAAAGAAATTACTTACTGAATAAAAAGATGCCACAAGAATCTTTGACATGAAAAAGATTTTACATTCCTCCTCTGCAAAATTTCATTCATTTACTGAAAACGTGAAGCCATTACAATGTAGATCCTCTCTTCTCTTGAAAATCCTCTCTTTAAAACTATCAATTACATTTTAATTTATATAAGAATAACCTCTAACTAACTTTGAATTCAAAACCTAACTGAACTCTAAAAATAGAAACAGTTACAATAACGTTTCTCATGCATATCTCTAATGGTCATAGTTGTGTGAAATTTGGGAGAGGTTTTTATAACTGGACATGTTCCCAACAAAACCCATGTCTTTATTTCTCCACAATCATCTCAATATCCTCGAATTATTCCTTTTGAAGTTGATGACTCAAATAATAAAATTGTAGATTTCTGGGAAAATGACTTGTGAAGATATTTTAGATTCTCCCAACCTATGATTACTGTGTAAAAAATGAAAGAGTTTTTTTTTATTATAGGCCTGTTGGGAATAAAAACCTCTCTTATTTTTGTAAAATTAAATTCCATTTGTCCAAAACAATTCTTTGAATTTGATGGCTGAAATAGTCCTTTGGAAAACATGAAAAATGGGATGTACAACTGACTTTGTGGCTGCTAAACCATAGCACCTGTGTGAAAATTGAATGAGGTTATTGTGTATAGATATGTTGTAAAGAAACGGCTCTCCCATTTTTGCAAAATTCATCTTCATTTGAAGTGAACAATTATTTTAATTGGATGACTAGAACAGTCATTTTGACATCTGAACATTTTCCCTCTGAGATTGACTTTGCTGCTCCCAATATGTAGCACCTGGGTAAAATATGAGAGAGGTTATTGTATATCATGACTTTATGATGAAAAACCTCTTTCAGTTTTTTATAATTCTTTTTTTTTTTTGGAAACAAGTCGTTGAATAAAATGACTAAAACAGTCATTTTCAGGAAAAATATTCTATGTAAATATGGCAGACTGTCTCCTTCCTTTAGCGCGCAGCACACAAATGAAATAATTTTTCAAAACCAAGTCACCTTTACCTTTACATAATGGTCTATTTCGGAGCCTTCACTGAGTTGTTTTTCTTAAACCATTTTTCTCCACGGAATTCACTAAAAGTTACCACGTGGAAAGTGGTTTAAATTCCGCTACCACCTTTCCAATTTAACCACTTCACAACTTTGCTCTCCGGAAACACTAATACTCATTGATGCGTTTTCACTATTTACATTAGCCATTGGATTAATAAGAGGGCGCTTTTTGACTTTGGAAAAAATATCCAAAAATATATAAGTTTGAATATAAATAAAATAATACGTTTATAAAACCCATTTTATAAATTTCATTTAAAAGTTAATAAAACTTTTTGCCGCACTTTTGAAAAATTTATTTCTCTTTTTAACTAAAACTCCTTTAACTTCTCATCTTTGCCAACTTGGAAATATATTAATGAGAAAACTTTGGAAAGCAACTCAATCACCCATGAAAACTTAAAATTTTGAAGGCAATAAGACCAATTCCAACAAAAATAAATTTAGTGCTAACAACTCGCTCCAACTAGGGATGCTATCCTCCCTGTGAGGTAGCAAAGAACCCCATAGACCAGGTGCCAAATCCATTGGGTTTCTCTTAATTTTTCTCTAAAATACTCAACCTGTTTTGAACTGAACCATCAACTGAAACCATTTTGCAAACAAATCCCACTCTGTTAACCTATAACCTGTAACGGAATTGCACTTGAAACTGAAACCAAACTGAAAACTGCTGAAAGAAATGCTCAGCATATCGAGCTTATTAATGCCTACCTATCCTACTTAACTAAGAACAAATGGCCAATCAAGAAAAATTTGACTTCCAATGAAGCCAATCAAGCAATTTATCCAATAATTCCATTTCTTCCTCACGCTTGATCGAAATTAGAACATAAGAGCAAAATAGCAATAGGTTATGATGAAAATTTTTTCCTTTGCTGCAAACATATAACCAACTACTCGATCTGAAAAATTTATCCCTGTGCTCTCCTATTAGATCATTAAAAACATGACAAATTTCAAAATACTCAATCACTTGTTTTCCATGACAAGGCTATCCAAAAAGTAACTCTTCTTGCATACTCTGAAAACGATCTTGAAAAGAGTTTTGAAAGGAATTCTGATGATTGTTTTTCAATGATATATCAGCAAATTCATTTAATATTTCTACATTTACAACTCCATTTTTCTCAAGCACTTCAAGAGGAATATCATTTTTCTCTTCAACAATATTAAGCAGAAAGATGTCTTCTTGACAAAATGTTTCTGAATTCAAAAGATTTAAAGAAAAATCCCATTGAGAGTTCTCATCTCCTTCTTTGTGATCCTTTGGTTTATTGTACACTGTTGGTTCTTTCACATACATAGATGGATGGCATGATTGCTCTTCTTTTTCATTATATATAAATAGACTAAAATTTTATTTAAAACCATCACTAACATAATTTTTAACAAGCTGACTGCAATCATCAGAAAAAACATCAAGAGTATAACCCTCTTCTTTCACATCACTATGTTGATCATCTTCATGCTCATATCTTTTTTCCAATTCTAATCCAAGGGCTGATTTCTCTTTAATTGTATTTTCAGAAGAAAAAAATATGTGGATGGATTGTAAGACTGAAAATTTGTAGAATCAGAATTCTTTATGTAATCACCCACAGAAGCATTGGAACTTAGAGGAAATTGCAGCTGCAAAAAGGAATTTTCTGATTGGGAATAAGCAGCTTCATCTTGAAACAAAACTTTAGAAGTTGAACAATATGAAGAAGGGTTTGATTGAACATCCCAACTTCCTTCTTGGTCACACAAAGAATGACAAGACTGCTACAAATTATCTTCTACTTCAGGAAAATAAATGTAGCTGGTTGAATCAGAGTTTTGGCTGATGTCTCTTTCAGTAGAGGAAGAAATTATTAACTCCTGATATTTTTCTTGAATGTGAAGACAACTAATTTGTATTTCTTTTTTCTGAAATGGGTTCTCATATAAAATTTCTAAAATCTCTTCATCCATTAAATCATCATCACTATACATGTTTTCCAAATCGTCAACGAAACCTTTAACATGCGTACAACAATATTGAACCAACAACAAGGAGGGGTATTGGTTTTTGTAATGTTCATTAAATGCTGTATGAAAATCAGTAAGGGAAAATAAACTTTCTGATGGTAACCCTTCATAACATGACCTTGCATCTCCTTCTAAAGTAGCCATGAACATATTCATTAAATAATCCTCATGCAATTTAACTCCAAGTTTATGTATATGCATATGAAATCTAACCAAATGAAGGGAAACATCATCATTATTTTGATCTTTAAACTTTGGAAGACCTGTTTTCCAATCCACCTTAAGTATTCGATTTGGAAAACCAAGAATGTCAGAACGATTCATAGGAGCATACCTTGCAGACAAAGAACTCAACTCGACAAATGAATATACTGAATCAGTTCTTCAAACTTCACAATATTTTGACAGTGGAGTCACCATAGGAATTCTAAAAACTGGATTCTTCAAAGATGGAGTCGCCAGGTGAAAGATGCACAACCTTGCTGATATCTGATTGTTCTTCACCATCAACAATCAAATCTGAAAGTATGTCGTTTATACCCAGGGAAGATTTGAAACTTCGTTCCCCGGCAACGGCGCCAATGTGTTAACACTCAGAATGTACCCAGGTTGTGAAAGGTAGATCCCAAGGTAACATCAAAAACAAGTTTAGAATGTATTTCTGACCTAATACAATTAGAGAGGGATCTCTCACTATTTACAAAGTTTTTATACTAAAGATATTCAATTAGAGACAATAAGAAGGTCAGATTTTTGATGGGACAAATAGGACAAGTTTGTTTTAAAAGACTTGGTAAGACAGTCATGGAGGAGACCATTGGGCAATGGAGTCAATAATCAGATCTAAACATGGGTTCTTCACTTGTTGACCAATATCCTATCACGTTAGTTCATATTGTGGGTTTTCAAATTATAAAAAATTGAACCAATATATTGCAAGTATTGAGGGGATGAGGGGTTTAAGGTGGGGGTGGGTAGGGTGGTTTATAAGGATTGAGGTATAAAAATGGGTGGGGAGTAGGTTTTAAGTATTGGGAGGGGGTTTTAACAAAAAAAAATTGGGTCAATATCTCTTGAAATTAAGGGTATTCTTTAATATCCCACGATCTCACATGCTATGTAAAAGGTTCACTAAGTGAAGTTCCCGTGGATCTGAAATAGATTGCAGGGGGTAGGGTTTTGAAATTTTATGAACAGAGGCAAGGTAGGCACCATTTAACCTTCTTAATGTATTAGCAGTTTGATTAGTATACAAAGGGAGAAATTCCATTAAACAGAGCACCTCTAGGTTGAATTTTGCAAGACTTTAGAAGAAAATATTTTGAAAATGCTTGAACAATGGACCTAGAGCATGTAGGATGAATTCCAGCCCATAAAAGCTAATGCTCAAGCATGAAATAAAATACAAAATGGAGTGGGAAACAGGATAAACAATCACATAAAGAAATTACTTACTGAAGAAAAAGATGGCACAAGAATCTCTGACATGAAAAAGATTTTACATTCCTCCTCTGCAAATTTCATTCATTTACTGAAAACGTGAAGCCATTACAATGTAGAGCCTCTCCACTCTTGAAAATCCTCTTTTTAATACTATCAATTACATTTTAATTTATATAAGAATAACCTCTACCTAACTTTGAATTCAAAACCTAACTAAACTCTAAAAATAGAAATAGTTACAATAATGTTTCTCATGCATATCTCTAATGGTGATAGTTGTGTGAAATATGGGAGAGGTTTTTATAACTGGGAATTCTCCCAACAAAACCCATGTCTTCATTTCTCCAAAATCATCTCAATACCATCGATTTATTCCTTTGAAGCTGATGACTCAAATAATAAAATTGTAGATTTCTGGAAAAATGACTTGTGAAGATATTTTAAATTCTCCCAACCTGTGATTACTATGTAAAAAATGAAGGTTTTTTTTTATTAAATTCCTGTTGGGAATAAAAACCTCTCTCATTTGTGTAAAATTAAATTCCATTTGTCCAAAACAATTCTTTGAATTTGATGGCTGAAATATTCTGTTGGAAAACATGAAAGATGGCCTGTACAACTGACTTTGTTGCTACTAGACCATAGCACCTGTGTGAAAACGGAAAGAGGTTATTGTGTATAGACATGTTTTGAAGAAAAGTCTCTTCGAGTTTCACAAAATTCATCTTTATTTGATGTAAAAAATTATTTTAATTTGATGACTAGAACAGTCATTTTGACATCTGAACATTTTCCCTCTGAAGATGACTTTTCGGCTTCCAATATGTAGTACCTGGGTAAAAACTGAGAGAGGTTATTGTATACCACGATGGTAGGATGAAAAACCTCTTTCATTTTTTGAAATTTTTTTTTTTTTTTTGGAAACAAGTCGTTTAATAAAATGACTAAAACAGTCATTTTCAGAAAAAATATGCTATGTAAATATGGCAGACTGTCTCCTTCCTTTAGCGCGTAGCACACAAATGAAATAATTTTTCAAAACCAAGTCACCTTTACCTTTACATAATGGTCTATTCCGGAGCCTTCACTGAGTTGTTTTTCTTAAACGATTTTTCTCCGCGAAATTCACCAAAAGGTACCACGTGGAAAGTGGTTTAAATTCCGCTACCACCTTTCCAATTTAACCACTTTACAACTTTACTCTCCCGAATCACTAATACTCGTTGATGAGTTTTTACTTTTTACATTAGCCATTGGATTAATAAGAGGCCACTTTTTGACTTTGGAAAAAATATCCAAAACTATATAAGTTTGAATATAAATAAAATAATAAGTTTATAAAACCCATTTTATAAATTTCATTCAAAAGTTAAGAAAACGTTTTGCCCCACTTGTGAAAAAATTATTTCTCTTTTTACCTAAAATTACTTTAACTTCTCTTCTTTGCTAACTTGGAAATAGCTTAATGAGAAAACTTTGGAAACCAACTCAATCACCCATGAAAACTTAAAATTTTGAAGGCAATAAGACCAATTCCAACAAAAATAAATTTAGTGCTAACAGCCCCTTTTTCGGGCTTTTAGCCCCTTTTTCCATAACTTTAGCTCCTTTTAGGGTTTTAGGCTCCTTTGAAGGGGTTTTAGCCCCTTTTTGGAGGCTTTAGCCCCTAGGAGAGTTATTTAGGCTCCTTTTTGGGGGTTTTAAGCCCTTTTACTAATTTTTAAGCCTTTTTTAGGGTGTGGGGGTCTAATGGGGTGGTACGAGGATCATGCATGGGTGTCCTTGGGTGGTGTAGGCCGTGTAGAGCTGAGTGAGGGATGTTTTGGGTTAACAGATTACCCCTTGATGTGTGAGGGCAAAATCTCATCATATGGCTGACGGACATCATAGGATTTGCTGCAGAGGGGTGCTGCTTCATGGGCTTGGGCATGGTGGGTTTTGGTTTTTGTATTAATATGGTTCCCATCAATGGGTGAGATACAAATAATGTGTGACATGTATACGGATGAGGCGGGCATCCCCATGCTCGTGACAATGTCAAAAGAATAATTTGATATATGCTCTAAAATACAAGAGCTGATCATATACAACTTATGATACATAGTGGCTACCTCAATGTGAGGTTTAATACAATACTGATATGGAGAAATGCTACATTGGACCCATGGAATACTATATCTTCATGACTGACAGCCTGCTGGATCTAGAATGGTAGATAGCTGTATGGACTCATTGATTGAGAGTCACAGTCTTTATTGTACATTTATGTTGCATCAATCATAAATCTATATAGAAGCACTACTGGGGCTTCTGAACACTGTCTCCAATGCAACCCAAAAATCATAAGGGACATAACCTGTTTAGGTCCTATTGAGGCCTATAAATTCACAGGCAACAACAGCAAGGGATTCTCCCCAGTCAACGTTCTCAACTAGCCCAAGACTGTTTGGTGTAGGGAATCTATCTGGTTTGCGGTCCGACTACTGTAGGTCAAGTAAGAAAAGGGTTTACTGGTTGTGGCCTGGTCCATAGTGTATGTTTTTGTATTTTAACTTAAAGTATTAAATGCACATGCCTAACTAACAATGCAGGGTTATAAGGATGCAGGTAGCAGTCACAATGTGATGCGCAGGTTCATACCTCTCGTCTTAGAACTCACAAGCATCTCAATCACATATGCAACAATGAAGTAAACTAACTATCTACCTATCCTCGGAGAGCCAAATTGTAACTTACTTATGAGTAATGTATATTGTTCATGCATTATAAAGAGAAATTACATATAGCTGATATTCCTACTCACAACACATGAACGACTAAATATATTTAGACAATCAGATAGCCAATTGTTTATTAACAACAGTCATTACTCATTGTGGTAATTTCACAGAATAAAATAGAAATCATTCAGACAAGAACATATGTCCTAAGAGTTAGAACGATCTCATAGTTAATGGACAAAAGCTGAAAAACGAAATAGTTCATCTTTCACCAATCCATAGCATAGCATTTGAATGTCCCACCAAACTTTCTTCGACATGCAAACAATATTTCTTTATTGCAAAAAACAAAGTAGTTCTTCTTACAATCTCTCTTTACATGTCTAAATGGGAAAAATGTCCCTTCTTCCTCTAAGTCTTCTATATTTATACAAAAAGATGAGACTGTTGGGCTACCCACAAATGACCCTTGGGCTTCCCAACTTTTCGCCTTCCAAAACTTTCCTCAAATATTTACAAGATCATTACATATTACAAAAGTGAATGATTATTCATGAGGAGGGCCCTGCTTGAGTATTTAGGAATTTCTTCCATGCCAAAGCCTCAGAGGCAATGCCTTCAAATGTGCAAGGTTCCAAGAAATGAATGTTAATTTCAAACTTTTCAGCCTGGTTCTTGATGGCCTCAATTCTGGCCGCACTTAAACGAAGCTGATCCTCCAATAGCTACACAATGATGGCGGAATGATCTACTTCATTCCTTAAGATATGGTGATCAAGGGCTTTAATGTGCTGTACTTTTGCTTCCTCCTCTTGATACCTCTTCTGCAAAATATCCACAAATGAGTTGTGGTCTGGAAAAACATCAAGCCTTTGCTCAGCTTCTACTTGGCACCAATTATAGGTAATTAGGAGACTTCTGAATAATTCTGTGCATGTTCCTTTAGTTTTTCTTATAGCCTTTTTGAATTCCTCAGCTATGTTTATGGAAAACTCTAATAAGTCATAATAATGCTGAAGGGCCAGTCGATCTTTCGAAGGCATCTCAGCAAGAGTTTCTTCATGATTTTCTAACCTTGTCATTCTTACTGTCATGACTTCTAGAATTTCCTCTAATCGGCTGTCTATTTGCAAAACTTTGCATCTCTCTTCTTCTATGGCGGTTTGCAGCTGAAGCATCTTGGCCTTTTGTGCCAGCACATGCTCCTTGAAGGGTTGGAGATTGACCTACTGCTCTTTTACTGCCTCTAAAGCGGTTGTTAGAGAAGATATTTGCTCTTGAATTTTCCTCTCTTGTTCTTGAGCTTGCTTCTCATTTGCCTCCCAGGTGGTTTTTTGTAGCTCTAAGTCTTCTATCCTCACCAGTAGTTGTTCCTTCTCCACCCTTAGCTCTTGATACTCTTGCTGCACTCTCTCCAGACACTCTTGTGCAGTTTCACTAGCTTGTCTCTCTTCTTGGAGGAGCTGCAGTTCATCCTTTGAAGACCTCGTCTTTTTTTTCATGTCCTCATATTTACTCTTCAACTTATTACTTTCCTCTCTCTCCTTTCTCAATGTGTCTTTCAGTTGAGCAGAGGACTTCTTGGATTGCTCCAAGTCTGTCATGATTTTGTCCACATTATCTTCTGAAGCATGAATCAGTGCAGCTCCGACTCTAATGGTGAATCTTGGATCTCGGTCTGCTCCAAATACCACGGGCGTATCCATTATCATTTTCCTAGACAAACCTCCTGTTTCAACCTTCCTTTCCGTTCTCTTCACTATCCTCTTTGTCTGCTTGTCATAGAAAATAGTGTTAAAATCGAGTATTTCTTCCCCTTTCTTCTGTCCAAAGGGGACCAGTTTCAGTGTAGGGACCACAGACTGTCCAGGTGTGCTAGCAGTCAGTACTTCTGGGTCCTGAACCACGGGGTTCTCCATGTCTTGGGTCTGACCTCCAGCTGTGTCAGAGGATGACTGTTTTGTCTCTATCTGCGTCATCTTTAGCCTCTATGCTTCTTGTTTCTGAAGCTCTTCATCAAGCTTCATTTTCCTTTCTTCTTCTTCATTTCTTGCATCTTCCTCTACTTTTCTAGCTGCCTCTTACACAACATTTCTTTTCTCTTCTTCTTCTCCCTGCAACCACCTTGCAGCTTCTTGTGCCAACCTCTGGGCTTCCTCATTTCGTTTCTTTGCTTCCTCATCGGCTTTAGCTTTTTCATCTTGCCCATTTCCACCTTTGGTGGAGATATTCTTCTTGAACCTTCTCCTCAAGGCTGTTATGTTCAATGCACTATGGAAGACAGATTCTTCTCTATCCCAATGGTGGGTGTATTCGAAATTGACATTGTTCTCTTTGCAGTGATCAGCTACTTTGTTGTAGGAGTCATTTCTATGGAACGACATCTCACCAAAATGAAACATTTCCAACTCTTCTACAAATTCATCTGTTTTTTTCACTCTGGTGAACTTATAACTGCCTAACTTGAAGGGCAAAGGGGGATAGGTAGCCTTCTTATGTTCAAACAAGAAGATTTCTATGCCATCTAGGAAGACTTCCCTAACCGCCTCTTTATGAATGACGTAGTCAGTGGTGTATTTGGGTAGTAGGGAGGGTGCTCTGGAACCTCCAAACATTCTGAAGTAGAGGCCATCCTCGGTCAGATAATAGTCTGCATATTATTCAATTACTTGCAACGCCTCCTCTGACATGCAATCACACTCCTTCAGGAAAATGAGCATATACAATGGCATGATGAAATGTTCACAGACTTCCCGGTAATGACTGTGGTACTTGTGCGCCCACAGTGGCTTGTATGCAGAATAAATAGGCATTCTCTCACTGTCCTAGATGCACCTTAGTCCAGGGAAAGGTTTATTGCAAAATATACAATTGACGAGTATGGAGCTCATCTAAAATTCTAACCTCTTTTAGGACACTCCTGCCAAAGATGAGGCCATGCAGACTGAAATACTATTTGATACTATGTTGGCCCAATTGAAAATGGTCCCCTGGGTAGCAACATAAAAAATAATTGGCATCCACTCCAATTTGAAGGTCTTTCTATGATCCTTCCCAAAAATTCTGTTGATCATTAAGGCGATGAATCTGTATGGGGCCCTTAAGATTGTTGTGTCATATTCTCCGGTAGGCCTGGTTCTGAAATGTTTTCCAGGAAACATCATTCTTTTTAGGGTTCAACAAGGTCCATTCTGATGTTTTTTAACCAATCATCAGACAAGAATATTTTTTCTTCTAGCAGGTGGTAGGCCAGGGCTACATATCCTGGGCTATAGGCTACATAGCCTTGTTTGTCCACATTCTCCAGGATCATAGTGGTTACATATTCCCGGGGCAGAATACAACCAATCACTTCAGAGCATGGGAAAAGCTTTGGTCTGGTGACAATATTCATCAGTGAAGATCTCTCTATATTGGCATATATGCCTTCTTCCTCCAATCCCATATCAGGCACCTCTCGGCACGTGATCAACCTGTATATCTCTCCCCACTGGTACTTAGGCTCTACACCAGATATGCACTTGGTTTCCTCATAGATGTATTCGGTTTTGGTAATCACTTCCACTTTGGGATCCTCTTCGACCACAGGGGCCTTCTTCTTTTGTCGCTTCAACATTTTGAGTTCGGAATCTTCCTGTTATACATGCAATTATCATCATTAGGCTTTTTCCGGCTAAGTTGCAAACATTGAGACACAATGTGCATTGTTACACTTCATCTATGTTTAACATGACAAAATTAGTTAAATGAAGCAAATATTTGCAAGCTAACACCGATGTCTAATAAAACAGTTCTATGAACATATCTCGAGCGGGGAAACAAAATCTACATCAACGTGAAGAAACCTTGGGCTCTTTGTGGATGCCATGATCATCGTGCTGCACGGGAATGACAGTGGAAATTATTCAAGATTTTTTAGTGGTGTGCTTTAACAAAACACTACCCATGCAATCTATGGTCAATAAAACTATATGCAGTGATATATCCCCCTCCACCGACTTGGGTTCGAAACCGACCGTGAACCAGGTCGCACGGAACAACGTTGCGAAATACGGCTTTGGTTTGAGGATGCGGGTAGCACGAAAACAAAAGGGGGGGGCAACCATTCCAAGCACACAAGGGCAGGAATGGATCCCTTCTGTCTATAGGATGGAAGGGTAGGTTCCTATGTGGTAAAATGTAGGAAAAGTAAATAGAACAGAAACGAAGAAAAGATGGACAAGAAATGGCCATGAGACCCTCTGCAAACAAGGTTAGAGATTTGCTCCGAGAACCTGCAAACAACTATTAAAGACATCAATAAACGTGCAAAACAAGTTAATAAACAAACCTGTAAGCAAATATGGGTTAGAAAACAACTAAGCTACTAAAACAAAAGCATGAACACACAATGGTATACCTCTTCTTTGGTGTAATGAGCCACCATGCCCTGGCTGGAAGAAGCACCTCTCTATCTCACTCAGCAATGAGGGATTTATGGCTTAATGGGGAAGATGAGTGGATGAAAGGGGGATGTGGGTGGCTTGATAGACAAAGGGTTTCAAGGCATCCACGGGTAGCATAACAATATGCAATGGAAGAGTTGTTTGAGAGTGACCCCCACCCATCTTTTTATAGCATTTTTAGGGTTCTAAGCCCTTGGTCATGGCTTTATTCCCTTTTTTGGGATTTTAGCCCCTTTTGACCTAACTTTAGCGCCTTATAGGGTTTTATGTTCCTTTGAGGGGTTTTATCCCCTAGCATAGTTATTTAGCCTCTGTTTTGGGGTTTTTAAGCCCTTTTACTCATTTTTAAGCCTTTTTGAGGGTGTTGGGGTCTAATGGGGTGGTACAAGGGTTGTGCATGGGTGTCCTTGGGTGGTGTAGGCCATGTAGAGCTGAGTGAGGGATTTTTTGGTTTAACAACCATACTAGTGGCGGTCGACAAACTAACCAAAATTTCCCACTTCATTCCAGTCAAAGACACGTATGATGTGACAAATGTAGTAAGGGTATTCATAAATGAAATTGTACTCTTTCATGGAGTTATGAAGAAGATAATTTCTGACCGAGACCCTAAGTTTACCTCCATATTTTGGATAAGTATGCAGTCAGCATTAGTGACCCACCTGAACTTAATCTCAACTTATCATCCCAAGACAGATGGACAGATAGAGAGGGTGAATCGGGTGGTGGAGGACATGCTTAGGCTGTATTTTATGGATCATTAGACATAGTGGGAGAAATTTATTCCTCTAGTGGAGTTTGCATATAACAATAGTAATCACAGCTTCATTGGTAGGCATCCATATCAATCATTGTATGTGATACCTTGCAAGACTCCACTCAGTTGGGACAGGTTGGAGGATCATGTCTTAGTTGGACCTGAGTTGCTTCAGAGGATAGAATGGCAAGTGGTATAGATCATGCAGCAGCTGAAAGAAGCGCAAGATAGAAAAAAGAGTTATGTCGATGCACAAAGAACTGATAGAAGTTATGAGGTAGGGGATCATGTATTTATCCGCATCCGACCAAATAAAAGTACCATCCGGTTTGGAAAGGTGACCAAGTTGTCACCTTCCTTCATATGGCCATTCGAGATTCTTGAATGAATCATACTGGTAGCTTATCGTCTTGCACCACCACCCACCTTGCACATAAATCATAATGTGTTTCATGTTTCATTATTGGGACATTACATAGTTGATGAGACTCATAAAATTCGCTAGAAGGACTTGCGGGTCTTGGATGAGGGAACCTTCATGGTCAAACCATTACGTCTACTAGATCATAGGGTTCGACAGCTCTGTAGTCACTATGTGGACAAAGTTAAGGTCCAGTGGGACACGTATAGCCCATGATCTTCTACCTCGAACAATGCAAACACTATGAGTCGAGATTTTCCCTCACTATTTTAACTATAACTTCATGACAAAGGTTCCCAAAGGGTGGGTGTATGTAGCACCCCATATTTTGACTTAGGCATGTTTATCACTTAGACTTATTACACTGCATTTACTTATGATATGGGCACTGAGATATACTAAGTAAAATATATTATTTGGCATGTTATATGTGATTATATACTGATTATGATGTTACAATATTATCATGCTTATGCTCTGATTTTGATGTTATGATGTTATCATGCTTATTGTCTGATTATGATATTATGATGTTATCATGCTTATATTGATGCTTTGATTATGATGTGATGATGATTAACATACTTATGTATATTCTATGGTTATGATGTTATTATTGTTAGGATATTACTGTGCTTATGCGATTACTATGTGGTAGTCATCATCATATTCCTCTATTTCATAATAAATATGTATAATTGATTGTAATTCTTGATATTATGTGATGTGTATGACGTTGTATATGGATAACCACCCACGATTCAATCAATTTTATGATATTATGTGATGGAAGTAAATAATGTTGATAATATGAACCGATTATTGATTTAATATTTTAATGAATGCATGGTTGCATAGTGCTAACCCACAAGGTACAGGGGCTATGTGATAGTTGGGTACATGATGTGAAGTGTGATGTAAGACATATATTGAATAGAGCCTTAATTTCCAAAGTGATGGTACGATGGCATGTACCAATAAAATCGATAGTAGTACAGTATGGTTTGATGGGGTATAAACCCAGTATGTTGAGAGGGATGGATGTATTTCCCACCCTATGTCACTATGATACTTGAGGTCATGGGAGGGAAGTGCTGATATTTCTAAAGTGGAGCCATTGATTTCATTATATGCTTCTGAAGTGGCATCATTATGTTCCATAATGCTTAAAGGAAGCACATAGAACATTGTTCTAAATAGGTACAAGTTTATAATTAATTTCTTCTTGTTAGAGCTATGAAATTATAGTGCTTCACAAATTATAGAGGACCGAGGAGGGAATGTAGAGGGAATCACATGAGGAGAGAGCCTACGCATTGAGAAAGACATTATGGTGAGATATGGTCAGGAAATGAGGATGAGAGCTTGTAAAGTTGGAAGGATGGTCAATAGTGTGGAGAGGGGATATGTTGGGGAAACATTAGTAGAAGACTGACAAGTAAAGGAATATACCACTCGAAAACAAACTGGTAGAGTATAACTAGGGAAAAAATGCAGGTCTGCAATTCTAGTAGACAATATGGAACACTGACAAAGTAGATTGAGCAATGCAAAGAAAATAAAAATTGTTTGAGAAGGAATACTATGCAATATTTATGGAAGAACCTCATTAGGCTCTGACACCCTAGTTGGGATGCCCATCTAAGAATATAGACAATGAATAAACAAAAAAAATACATACATAGTTAATTAGGCATGAAATCTCATTTAATTCTAATTAAGAATGTATATATAAATATATTAGTAAGGTGAGGTGATGTTTGGTTTTCATCTTCCAAGCTTTCCCTTGGACTCCCCAAGGCTATTTGTCTTCACTTAGCCCTAACAAATTGCATTCAAGCAATTATCAACTTTTTCATGACATAATCTTAAATGATATTAAATTTAACCACTTAATGTTATAAAGTGATAAAATATTGTTGTCATACATAATGGTTCCCATGTTACCATGGATTTATCCTCGAGACCCATCCCTTGTGAAAAATTATCATAATGGTGTATGTATCCAACTTGGCTGGAAAAGTTCTTCTATGAAAGGCGTGTGTAATTTGGTTAATACTTCTTCTTTTCGATGAGGCCTGAAATATTCATTTAGTTCATTTATATTTTCCTAAATTGATTTTCCATGGTTATATACCGATGGTCCTTATCTAGAATGGAAGATATACTATAAGTATCCACATCCCACTCAAATATGAAAGATGAATTTTCAAGGGCTTATGTGGTGCTTTGAGGGCATATTCATGGATCAAATCCTTTAAATACGTATACATGACTTTATGCCATTTATTTTCTTTCCTTACCATGGTCAAGATGTAGAGACCCGAAGGTTGCATGTACAAAACCTCGTTATGACAGCTCATCTATCTCTCTCACTCTCTCTCTAACCACATGCTCTATGCTTTATAGAAATTAGGGATAACAACATAATGGCTGTATTGAATTTAGTCTTTTGGGGCTTTTAAATATTTACCTCATAATGAGATATGGTTGGCATTAGGACATTTTAGATATAATCGATGGGTCTCGACACCTTCACCATTTCTATGAGAAAAAATAAAGGGACTTAGGGACTAAATGAGTATTTTAAGACTGATGAGAAATGAATGAATACTAAAATTACCAAAAAGGCCCTAGAAAGGGGATATTTATCCTTTATAATGAGCCTTGTAGAGATAATTTGGGGGGAATGATGAGTATGATAGCTCACATGGAAGGTTTAGTCAAGGAGGTCAAGAATGAGGATATCTTTCAATATACTTTAATGGGAAAATTTTAGGTTATGATTGACACATTATAGCTAGATAAGACACTAGGTCATGTTGATGGATGGAGAACTGGGTCATTTATAGAATTATTTGATGTTGTTCGAGATGATTTACTTAAGGTGGTGGAATAGGTTAATCTAGAAGTTTTTTTAGGGTATTTAATACCACATTCTTATCTCTAACCGATATCCCCAGATAGTGGATCTCAAATGAGAGTATTTCTCCACATCATTTTGTAAGGTGGCTACATTTGTGAATGCTGAACACTTGTTTGTATATGCATAACAAACTAATTCTTTCAGCTTCAAATTGAATTTTTTATTCCTCATTTAAGTTTGGTTAAATCTATATTAAATGAATTTCTTTGTTCTTTGAAAACTTAGGTGTACATATGTGTTTTAGAGCTAATGGATCTCAAATGAGGGTATTTCTGCACATAAGGTTGTAAGGTGGCTACATTTGTGAATGCTTCCTTAAAGGGATGCACGATCATGTATTGATAAAAACATGTAAAATATAACATATGTTCTGTGACGAAATGTCTAGGTATATGTATTCCTATCCCATTTATGAGAATAAACTATAAAGCCATATACTTGTTGTTGAGTTTGTAATGTTGTGGTGTTATGATGCCATGTAAGTTTTGTCATAACCTATGTTAGTATTCTTCCACTTCATGGAAGGTGTGGTTAAGATCCCATAGTGATCCTTCTCTTTTGTTTTTACATTCTTTTTCATACATTTGGGTTCAACTTGGAACTAAAGATGGACTTGTCAATCAGACATGACTACAACCTGAAAATTCCTGAGTTTTCAGGAGGACGACTGGGTAAGCATGCTGAAGCATGGCTTGAGGGTATGAATAGGTGCTTCACACTGAATGAGTATGCCTCCAGTTCCAAGGATAGAATGTCCATATTTCAACTAAAGGGTGATTCCCTAAATTGGTGGTCAGACCTGGAGAAACAATTGCATCTTACTCCTTTGACTGTTTCATGGAAGTTATTCGAGGAAAGGTTTAACATGAAGTATCTTTTGGCTTATTACAGGGAATAGTAGATAGGTTCCTTTAATGCTTTGGTACATGGAAGCATGATGGTGGAAGAGTATGAAGCTATATTCATGGAAATAGTAAAGTATGTTCCATACTTGGAATCAGATGATCAACAAGTGGAGTGATTTGTATATGGACTCAACTACGAGATCAGGGCCACAGTATGGATGCGGAAGCCATATTTAGTTTCGATGGTAATTGAGTCTTCTCGCTATGCTGAGGATATGTCAGATGCAAAGGGAGGGAAAAAGTTGATAGGATCCAATTAGTATGTGATAGGGAAGGCTCCATGATTGTACTTCATAGGAGGACAATCCAGACATCCTTATTGTAACAGGTTCACCCTAAGAGCTAACACTTCAGGTAACTCAGTATCACAGGGTTCATCAGCAAACCATGGGAACCGAGGATGAACACATGGAAATTATTATAGAGGATTAGGAGGTTTTAGAGGATTGAGGGGAAGGAAATCATCCCAGAGGACTCCTCCCAACAACATGAAAGTACCACCTAATGTCTCTTGTTGGGGATTTGGAGTTCCTCATTTTCAGCGGGATTGTCCTAAGGGATATGAGAAAGGAAAATCATCCATGGGTAATTCTGGTAACACTCATAGGATTCATGCAGTTGTTCACAACCACTATAAAGAACATCAGTCCATCGTAGTGGAATCCACTGGTAAAGTAAACAATTTCAAACTTAAAATTTTATTTTATTCTGGTGCAACAGATAGTTTTATTTTAGCATATGCATTAGATAAACGTAGGTTGGTATCCTGTAAGAATGATGATTTTGAATTGGTAGAGATGGCTTCAGGGGTTATACAAGTAGTACGCCTTAAGGTAAGGGGATGTCAAATGAAATCAGGAGTATGCACCACTAAGTTGGATGCTTAAGTCACCAATTTGGGGATCTATGACCTCATTGTGGGCATGGATTGGTTAGAAGGCCATAGAGATTTCAAGGATTGCTATGCAAATAAAGTCTTATGCCTTGATGATGAGGTTCAAGCAATTCAAATCCAGGTCCAAAAGGGAAAAATATCCCTCTGTTTCATCTTCGTGATGAAATCTAAGAGGTGTTTAAGATAGGGATGTCAGTTGCTTGTTGTTGAGATGCTGAGCGATAGTAAAGGAACTTCCTTGAATTCTTACCCAGTGTTATCTGATTTAAACGATGTCTTTCCAAAAGAACATTTAGGACTACCTCCAGAACGAGAGATTGATGTCACGATTGAATTGAAACCTGGTGCGGAGATGATATAAAAGACTCCTTATAAAATGACAACGTTTGAGCTTTGAGAGCTACAGATCTAGTTAAAAGAGTTTCTATAATTGGGACTAATTAGACCGAGTATCTCACTAGGGGGAGCACCAGTGATATTTGTAAAGAAGAAGGATGGATCTCTACGACTTTGCATAGATTACAACAATTTGAACAAATCCGTAGTGAAGAACATGTATCCTATACCAAGAATTGATGACCTATTTGATGAGATGAAAAGCGCATCAGTCTTCTCTAAGATATATTTGCGGTCATGGTATCACTAGCTTAGGATTAAAGAAAATGGCTTTCCTAAGACTACTTTTTGAACTCAATTTGGACATTATGAGTTCGTAGTGGTACCATTTGGTTTCACCAATGCTCCAACAGTATTCATGAGACTCATAAATAGTGTCTTCTAGAAATACTTGGACCACTTTTTTCAGGTCTTATTAGATGACATTCTTATATAATCTAAGAACGAGAAGGAGCACAAGGAACACTTGTAGTTAGTATTAAATTGCTTAAGGTAACATAAATTGTTTCATAAATTATCGAAGTGTTCCTTCTTCCAAAAGGAGATTCACTACTTAGGGCATATCATCTCAATAGAAGGGATATTAGTTGTAGAGTCCCTCTTATACCTGAATGCCATTATGTGTGAAAAGGAGGTAGAGTATTTTGTTGCAGAGTTACTACAAAAGGAGTCAAAGCTATTAGTGGCATATTTTAAATGGTATTTCAAGGAAAACATGTCCTAAAAAAATACGATAATGACAAAAATAAGAACATTGTGCAACAATCATTTGATAGATTACATCCATCCTCCTCTCGATAAAACCGAGCAGCAATTTGCATCCAATTTACTAAGATTTTCTATTGATAACATAAAACAAACATGCTTATTGTGTTGTCTAGTATTCACATGATTGCCTAATCCCCTCAATGATGAAATACTCAGGTATAGCAATTAACCCCTTCATTTCACACATACTCTAGTGTTCTTTTAACCGCACCTAATCTACACTAAGCTTCGACTAACAAAATGGATCTCTCTTAAGCAATGTGATCAGTTGTTTATTCTTAATTTAATTAATCATATGAGATGCACATTCATTCACATCAGTAGCTTATTAGCACAACCCTTAATCTAGTTGTTTGACAATTTTATTGTAATTTCCTCAAAATATTTTCATAACCACAAAAACACTTCATTCATTATAATGCTATAAAAAAAGACCATATGTGCAGCAAGAAAATTCATCATGATAACAACAACATTACAAGGTTGCAGAACCAAAATGGTGAGCACGAAAACAAACGAGACATTTAGACACAACCAACACAACACCAATATATGTGGTTCACCCCAAACTCGAGGTTATGTCCACCAAAGTTGTCACATCATGTGACCTTATTTATTAAAAAGTTAAAATCTGCAACCTCAAAGTTGGCATACTTCCTTCTGTTTTCTTCCAGAGAGTATTTCCGGACTAACCAGTACTAAAGGTAAAACAAACTGCTCCATGAATTCTAGCAGGTTCTTTCAATATCCTAATTAGAACACTAGGTACTCATACAATGACAACCCTTTCTTTTTCTAGAACAAAATGCAGCAGGTTACCAAATTCATTTACAATATATATATATATATATATATATATATATATATATATATATTTTCATAGCCAACCCGCAACCATCCAAGGTGTATCGCCACCAATTGTTCATACTAGACTTCATATCTATAAAAAGGTCAGAGAAATATAATTTACATACACACATATATGTAAATACCTATCCAATCAATATGATTAAGTCCCATGCTACTACAAGGTTTTAGTCCAAAAGCAACGCAACACTTTTCCTTCCCTATTGATACTAGTAAGCGAACACCATTATCACAAAGGAAAAGTTACTTAACTGATGGAGTGTTCTTCTACAACAAGCATATCATATAAGCCTAAGCAAATGATCTCATACTTAATTGTAAGCGTACATGTAGGTAAGCCTTCTCATGCTACCATGCTTTACTGTTAAGAAGATTACCTATTTACAAAAATTTGAAGGCAACATTTTATTTTGAAACAGTTTAATCATACCACGCAGCACATCAATAAGTCTATGCGAATTGGAACTCCAAACTATTCAGATTTTGACAGATTGGTACTGAAAGGGAGAGGTCATCGAAATTCATTTTCACAGTCCAAGTATTCTTCATAGTTTAAAGTATTATTATTGCTGATGATCAATTCCAATGTAAAGCTGGGGAAACGTTTACGCCAACAAGTTTTCATCTTGTTTCCAATACCACGTCTTAAAATGGTTCAGCTGGTATAAGGAACTACATTAAGGTTCTACCATCTAAATACTGAAAAATGAAATTGGAACTGTGGAAAAATATGTTGAGTTCATATTGCAGTCACAGAAAGACTGATCATCATCCTAGGAGGAGAACGTGTGAACCCACAACAAGTCATGCAAGAGGAAGACTTGTAGATCCATAAGGAAGACTAAGCATCCGTCACATACTGAGGAACAACTTACCCCGATAACCTCCTTCTCTCGCTGGAACATTCCAATAAAACAATCCTTTTGTTTTCCATGGGCGAACAGAGGTCAATAATCCTTTTCCAGCCTCTAACACAGGGTTTCGACTCTCAAATGGAACACGAATTTTCGCTCTCCCAAGAACACATAAGTTCATAAAAAAAATTTGCACAGAAATCGCTCTCTCCATAAAAGAATGCAGAGCTCTCTTCCGTATGGATCTCTCCTGGGAAAAATCTCGTAGCCTCTCCTTGCAAGGTTGTCTTCTCCCTTTTTGCTCCCCTCCCTTGGATGTTGGTCCCTGGTCTTTTAATAGAGGACGCATTCAACAAAAGGAAACAGTCCTCTTTCTATTTCCACAAAATACGCTGAAAGGATGGCATGCCAGGGTTAAATGATACAATGAATACCACAATTTCAGATTTCAATTAGGAGGAAAACGCCAGTAAAATAAATAACTGGCATAGGCTGCTAACCAACCGAGCCTGCTCAAGAGAAAGTGCATGTAAAAAAATTCTTTTAAAGGCATAGGAAGCCATTAAATTGGGGACTGGATTCTCAGCTTGGAGTTATACAATTAAAAGGGCACTCCCTGCCAAAGAAACCCTTTAACGCCTTCGTAACCCACGACTCTCCTTCAGGCAAAGTCCATAACGCACTCCCCCCTTCATGGCTATCAGTCTGGGTAGTTAATAGCTACCCAACATACATAGTCATAGTTAGTATAATTAAGAGAATTCCACAACGCCTCCCCAAATCAATGGCTAGCAACTCAACTTCCATGGTCAATATACTTAAGAGAATTCAACAATGCCTGCCAAATAAATGGCTATAAATCTGGGATTTTGATGACGGTTGACTGTCCGTAGTGAACTATAATTAAGAGAATTCAATAGGCATAACATCAATACTATTATATGCAATAATCTCTGCTGCGGCTTGTAATAATCTCTGCTGCAAGTTGTAGGTCATTTTATTATGGTGCTCCACCAACATACATATATATATACATGTAATTGTTTTCCTCATAGCCTCCGCTACAAGTATGAGGCATTGATTTTATGTAAGGTTATTTTTTAGAAATTATACAGGGGCTCCCTTTATATATATGTATGTATGTATGTATGTATGTATGTATATATATGTATGTATATATATGTATGTATGTATATGTATGTATGTATGTATCTATATATATAT
>LPNX010860265.1:0-28196 GCA_001517045.1 Pseudotsuga menziesii
CGAAAAACTGCCGAAAAATAACTAGGAAACTGCCACAATGAACAATTGTTTTGAGCCAGTGGAATAGGTGGGTGGCCACCGATCTCCATCTGGATCATTGACCCATAGTAATAGTGGCAATCCCTGATCAAATAACATGGTCTTGGATGCTCCTACCATTGTCATGTTCTTTCTCTTCACCACTCCATTCTGTTGCGAGGTATGAGGCATTGTGTGCTCCTTCTTGATTCCCTATGAAGAGAAATACTCTAAGAACTCATTGGAAATATACTCACCCCTATTTTCTGTCCTCAAAACATGGATCTTCCTCCCTATATGGTTTTCCACGAGAGTCTTAAACTCCCAAAACTGATCAAAGACCTTTTATTTTGCCTTAAGGAAATAGATATAGGTCTTCCTGGAATAGTCATCAATGAAAGTGATGCAGTAACTATAACCACTGAAAGATTGGACACTCATAGGTTCGAAAACATACGAATGCACTAAGTCCAAGGTCCCCTTAGACTTGTGCCCACACTATGGGAAAGGTCTCCTGATATTCCCCAACGCACAACCCTTGCAGTGGATATGCTTCTCCTCCTATACCTGAGGAACTCCAATGACAACCTGTCTCAAATGCCTCAGTGCTCCATGGTGTAAGTGTGCCATCCTCTTATGCCATAAATCACTCTGACTGTTGTTGCTGTTGACAAAAGCCTTTGCAGACTCAAAGTGTAGTCTGTACACTTTCCCACTCCAGATCCCAATCACTGATCCAAACTCCTATATGACCCCTTGGGCCTGATATACACCCTATGGTCTCAGAACTTCACCTGAAATCCCTTGTGCTCCGAGGTGGAAACAGATATGGGGTTCTTAGTCAACCCCAAAACATATAATACGTCATCAAAACCGAGGGGTTTTCCAGACTCCCTCTGAAATGAAACAGTGCCAACTCCATGCGCATCATCACCCAACTCTATGTGGATATTTAATCCACCCTCCTGCAAGTCCTTGAAGAACCTATTTTGTCCTGTCATATGACAATATGCTCCACTATCCACATACCAAAATCTGTTGCCCATGGTGCTTTCCATGCAAGCAATCAAGCAAAAATCTTCATCGAAGTTCTTGTTGAAATCGTCCACCTTTGCAGATCCTGCCATCTGGGTATTGTTCTTCTTATTCCTATATGGGCACTGGGAGGCAAAGTGTCCTTGATTGGGGCAAATAAAACACTTGACTTTGGACATGTCAAGGTTCTTCTTACCACTTTTATTTTTATTTTCCTTACCCTTGCTCTTTCCTGTCAGGGCTAGAGCATTTTCATCCACAATTTGTGGGGTACTGCTGGATGAACCTGAACCTTGACCCATGCGGGTCTCCTTCTGTACAAAATCATCCCACAATATCTGCGAATCAAGGAGCTTCTCCCTAACCAAAACACCTTTGACAAAGGTGTCCCATGGCTTAGAAAAGTCGTTGAGGGCTATCCGAACTAGCTCCTCATCCTCAATATTAGAGCCAACAAGTCCAAGCTCATCTCCGATCTGTGTGAGCCTTGTGAGATAAGGCACCACTCCTTCACCCTTGGCCATCTAGGTACTACACATCCTCTCTTGCAACGCCATCTTTCGGTTTTCGTTCTTGCTCTAGTACAGACTTTCCAAAGCCTTCCACATCCCTGATGCGGTCTTCTTCCCTGAAAGATGAGGGACTATGTGGTTTTTCACTCCATCCAAGATAATCAACATGTATTTGGAATCTATCTTGTTCCAAGCTACCAACTCTGTCGGATATGTGGGCTCAACCTTTGTGGAGTCAATGTACTCCTCTGCATCATTGACATCTAGGATCCTTGTGATTCTTTCTTTCCATGTAGGAAAGTTCTGAGCCCCCTGGAGTCTATCCTTGACTTTCAACTGCACGACCATATTGAAGTGTACATGTCAAACCCTAGATATGAACTCTAGGTTTGTGTCTTCAATAAATATGCCCCTGATCTATCAATACTGCTGCTAGTCTCTCAAATTTAGCTCAACTGAGCTCTGATACCATGTAAATTTTCCTTTAAAATTCAAATTAGGGTTAAACAATATATTTAATTTGTTACTATAAACCACACGTTAATTTCTTTTACTAGTATTGCAGTGGAAAGTAAATACTAAGAAACATCCACAACATCACATAAAATATAGACATAGTATTTTGGGTGTGGAAACCCTCAGATAAAACCCAAGACTGGAAAATCGGTGCAGGAGACAGATATGAAATTTATATTATGAAGATATGGAACTTTTACAACCAACAAATAAATTCACCCAACCTGGCGAAATGAAACCTCTGCAGTAACACTAGACAAATCCAACAAACCAACACACCCCCAATGTAGTTGTACGGCCCCTGCGTCAGTAGTAAGACCTCCTATGCGTGGTTGTACGGACCCGTACAACGCTGACGTTAGCTTGTACGAATTCTGGATGATTGTACGACTGCCCCTGCCAGATGGTACGATTGCCATCAGTGTGATCCTATACGACCTCTAGCTCGTCCTATAAGCTCAGTGACTCTATCAAGTGAGTACTCCTTCGTCTTCTCAGCAAATTCCTTCGTCTGACTTTTTTATGTCTGTATCTCTCCTCTCTATGTGTCCTCTCCACCAAATATGCTTTTAAGTCAATGGCTAAGCGAAAACCCTAAACCTCACTATGGATCAATGGATGTGATCCTCCAATGAGATCAATGACCAAGTTTATATTTGCCATCACTTAAGTTTATTTCACTTTTTACTTTATAAAAACGATTCCATTAAGTCAAAATCAAATTAGAATTATTAATATATTTTCCTATGTCCAAAGTTAGGAAAATCACATTAAATACATTTGGCTTCATGTTTAATGTCTTCCTGGTATGCAAGGACACATGCAATGCTAGAAGACCTTCCTTGTTGCCACTTTCTAACATGTCAAATGTGTACAACAGATGACAAGTTTCTCTGCAACTCAAGAAGATAAAGAATGTCATGCAAACGAAAATTTTGGAATATGGATAATTTCAGCCCAATGGTGTCAATTCACAAAAGTTTGAGACTAGATCTATCTACAAAGTATATTGCACTCTCTAAATTGTCATTCAATTCTTCAAATAAGTATCTTTGAAAAGTCACATGGCAAGTAACATCAGTGTCAAGCAACCATGCATCTCTACAAGAAGTAAATGAAGTTTTGAGCAAATCTCCATTTATGTCGATATAGCAATGAAGAACAACAAAATGAGTGGATTCAATAGCTTTACCTAATTTAGGAGCTTTACCTTTTTCTTCTTTTTATTCCTTCTTCTCTTTGATTTTCTCCCATGGGGTCCAAAATGTCTTTGAATCATGTCCATTCTTCCCACAACAGTCACATCGAAGATCATATCTCTCACCTTGATTATGCCTAACCCCTGCCTTTAAAATTATTCATTCCACGTCCTCTTCTACTACTTTCTCTTCTAGAAGAATGTGATTGATTCTTCCACTTTCAAGCAAGGCACACGGTGTTTTTAGAGGGTTGAATTGTCTTCTTTTTCAAAGCTTTATTTCTCATGTTCTACAACTTTCTCCACCAAATAGTCAAAATTGAAGGAGTAAGTGTCTTTGAAAATTCACATGGTAAGTAGCATAGGTGCCAAGCAACCATGCATCTCTCCAAGAAGTAAATGAAATTTTGAGTAAATCTCCATTTATGCCAATATTGCAATGAACAACAACAAAATGAGTGGATTCAAGAGCATTACTTGATTTAGGAGCTTTACCTTTTTATTATTTATGTTCCTTCTTCTCTTTTATTTTCTACCACGGGGTCCAACGTGTCATCCTTCTTACAACAAGCACAGTGAATATCAGATCTCTCACCTTGATTATGCCTACCCCCAGCCTCTGAAATTCTTCCTTCCATGTCCTCTTTTACTAGATTGATCTCCTCTAGAAGAATGTGATCGATTCTTCCACTTTTGATCAAGGCACATAGTGTCTCTAGTGGGTTGAATTGTCTTCTTTCTGAAATATTTCTTTCTCAAGTTATACAACTTCTCCACCAAATAGTCAAAATTTAGGGACTTCAATTAGCCATTAACTTGAAGTGATTTAAGATAGTGAGAATATGTGGGGTAGAGGACCTTGATAAAGGTTGTGAGAGCAAGTATACCTTCACACTAGTAGAATCAATGGTGTGCATCATGGCTTATTTTTGTACACTAAATCCATGGGATCATTATCCTTCAACTCTAGGTTGGATAGCTTCAACAACAATTGAATTAGCTCCAATTTATGAATGTGAATCATACAAATCTTTCAAATTCTTCAAAACACCCCAAGAATCTTTGATAGAAAAGATGTGGAAACTAGTCTCTTCATTTACTATGGTAGCAATCAAGGCATATGCTTTATTATATTTATTTTTCCAAATTGTAAGTTCCTTGTTTTCCATAGGTTATGTAGGTGCAACACCATCATCTCCTTCAAAAATGCCATCCCAAAGATCATTGAAATTTAGAGTATGTTTGATCTTTCTCAACCATTATGGATAGTTCTCTTTGCCAATGAGCACCACACCAACAATTGATACAAGTGAATGCATCTTCAAGGAAACAATCACTTCAAGCTATAACTCTTATTGGTGAGGAATTGAATTATGTATGGTTAGCTTAACAACTAGAAATCGTGCTCAACACTATGGCCAACAATCGGGCGCATAGGTATTCATAGACACACAATAATTTTCCACCCAATCACCAATGCCCAATAACTTAATTCAATGTTCCAATAAACATTTACTACCAAATTACTCTTATGTGCATATAATTACAGGCCCACGAAATTGATAGATTACACAGGAAAAAAACAAAAGGGTGAAATAGGCACTAAATAATAACATCATGAGCAACCTCAGACACAACACTTTACATAAGAAATCATGGTTAATGAGAGGATGCAACCAATAAGGTAAGTCATCAATTCAATGGCCATCAAATCAAAGCAGTGACTAGGGATTGATTAAGGGCATTGTTTCCACTTCCAGGGGTAAAAACACAACCGACTAATGGCAACAAGTATGAATTATGTATTATTGATTTCTTTGGTTTGTAAATGGACGGTTTGAGAGAGCTATTGGTTGGAAATATTGCTTGGAAACTGTATGTGGGTAGGGACCTTCCTCAAATTGGATGTGGAGGAAAAGCCAATTCGTTTGTGTATATGGCATTAATTCCTCCTATTATTAGTGACCTAGAAATTCATTAGATTTAATAGAAATTCATCTGACAAAGATCACATAGCAATATAAGACAATCATAGCAACAAGTAAGTAAGATCACGGAGTTAAAATAACAAGGCATTGATACTACTATTGATAGGCCTTAAATAACTCCAAGCTTAAAATAATTGTATTAATGTGAGCCACAAATAAAAACATTGAGATATGACCTTTGGTTTCATCTTCCAAGAGGTTTGTTTTTATTCACCTACAACTCTTCATATCTCTCCTTAATTAATAATATTAATATTTGCAATGCAACCATAATACCTAGTATTGTGTGTCTAACATGAGATATTAGAACAAACATGCGACTATGAAGATGGAGCAATTGAGCAAGTATGTGAGAATGAAATTAAAAGGGAGAAAGTGAGAAAGATTGAGTCTTGGGGCTAGAAGATCAAATATAAGGAATGTGAATGCAATCCATGTGTACATGTTAAGAAATGATAAGGTGTGAGTTTTTTCAGAGGAAAAAATACCACTCTTTGTTATTCTATTGAATCAAAAGACATCATTTACAATCCAAAAAGATGACTGATAAAACAGATCCATCTCAAGAACGAAACAAAGCGTCACCAACTGGAAAAAAGTCTGATCATTGCAGACTTTTCTCATCATTCCTGAATAAATCAGGTCAGAATACTGATAATAATCTGGAGTGATCTTTAAACATACATTTTAGAGCAAAAACATGCTGACAGAGAGGATTCTGACAGAGCAACCAGAGATACATCATCAATGCTGAAATCATAAGCTGAAAGACAAAGAATTAGCTATAACTAAAATAGTTCAAAACTTCCTTGGTTTATAACCAAGCCATCCAATGTTTATGAAAAAGTAACATATCCCATATCCAAATGCAAAGCTTTCTTTGATAGATCATCTGCCAGCGAATTATGCTCACGAAAAGTGTGTTTAAAGATCACCGGGGGGGCCAAATGAATCATATATCTTATGTCGGAACACCAATGCATCAGAGATGGAACATCAAGTGCTGAAATTTTGTTAAGCCAAGAAATGATAACCATGGAATCACCATAAATCAACTGAATAGGAATCCCCATCAATAAACCGACTCTTAGAAGAGCCCAAATAGCCAATAGTTCCGCTCTAGTATTCGTGCTACTTCCACATCCCATAGAAAAACTGAAAAAATGAGAGTCATTTATAAATAAAACACAACCTGCTCCTCTAATATTATCAGCAGCAGCTCCATCAAAAAATCCACAAGGAAATATTTTCAGTGGGGCAGGGCCAGGAATACGAATTTTGTGTGAGATGATCAGCACAGGGAAAGAATTAATCAATCCTTCAATCCTGGAAATCAGAGCTGAGAATAATGGTTTCCTGTTGTCAACTAAGCATTTGTTCCGAAGAAGCCAGGTTCCCCAGAGAATGAACAAAGGAAGAAATCTGAAAGGAGTTGACCGCGCTATAGAGGTGAGCCAAAGGTTCAAAAAGGAATGGACAGAGCTAAAAACCGGGAAAGAGCAATTGAAATTATTTGCAAAATAGTTGAAGATATTAGCAGCGAATGGACAGGAGAAAAATAAATGAGGGATGTCTTCTAAATTATCTTCACAAAGAACACATCTACTAGGTCCCAAGAATCCTCTGCTTTGTAGTTGATCCCAGGTTAATATCCTTCCTCTAAGCATCAACCAGATAAAGCATTTTAATTTCAGAGGAATATTCAAGGTCCATAGAATTTTCAGAATAGAATCATTAATCTCTGAACAAGTATCAGAGAATATGCATTTATATCCTTCAGCAGCAGTAAGAGGACCTGTATAATTAATATGAGACCATGAGATAGAATCATCTTGATTATTGAGACGAATGTGACCATATTCCAATCCTCGAATGTAATTGTCCCAAACTATTTTCCAATCACCAGAGAGATCCAGATCTTCAGATGAAAACCAATAACCTTCAGCAAGGGATGTTTGGTTATGGGCTTGAGCAAGGGAGCTAATACCAAAATCTTCTAAGTAATCCCTTAGGTCTCTTGGCAAGATAAAGGAAGATCCCATTC
Source organism: Pseudotsuga menziesii (assembly GCA_001517045.1). Classification (NCBI taxonomy): domain Eukaryota; kingdom Viridiplantae; phylum Streptophyta; class Pinopsida; order Pinales; family Pinaceae; genus Pseudotsuga; species Pseudotsuga menziesii. Next base: position 7,312 of record LPNX010860265.1, read on the forward strand.
CAATAAAGGGATTAGCACCCAAACTGATGGACTCCCCATTCCCAACTTTCCAAATGATGCCACGGCCAATCCAAGAAATGGTGGAGATGAACCCCCTCCATATAATTGAAGCATTCCTAGAAAATAAATCCTTTCCCTTGAACCAAATATGAAGAGGTTTATTTTTCAGATATTTAGTAGCAATTAGAAAATTCCAAACTCCCTTACTATTAATGGCTAACCAGAAACTTTTCATCCTCAAGGATAGACTGAAGCTAGGAAGATGTTTAATTCCCCATCCACCATGAGAAGTGGGACGAGCCAATAAATGCCAATCCACAAGATGGAATTTTTTAGTCTTTGTTGAAGAGCCCCACAGAAATGAAAAAATCATCTCCCTGAGCTTATCCAGAATAGAGATTGGAATCGGAACCAATGCCATCCAATAAACGGGCATACTTGATAATACAGAGCGAATGAGGACAAGTCTGCCGCCCAAAGACAGGAATCTATTTGTCCAATGAGATATTTTCTTTTCAAATTTAGTAACCATCCAGAGCCAATCCTTTGTCGAGTAACCTGAGGGCTTTAGAAAGTAGCCAAGATAGCCAAACCCCTTTCGAATATCCTCCACTTTGAAAGGAATAAAATCTGTAATTCGATGAAGAGTGTCTTCACTCAGCTCATTATGGAGAAAACTTGATTTGTTAACATTAATACGCATACCTGAAGCCTCACAGAATATATCAAGAATTGCTTTGAAGGCTGACCATTCCTCAACAGAACCTAGGCCAAATAAGATCACATCATCTACAAAAAGTAAATGAGTGAGAGAAAGCTGAGATGAAATTTTGATCCCTTTAATTTTCCCTTTGCGCTTTGCATCTTCAATCAACAGACTAAGACCTTCAATGATCAGAATGAATAAAAGAGGAGATAGAGGGCACCCTTGCCTGATTCCCCTGGAAGCAGAAAAAAAGGAAGATGGAGAGCCATTAACTAGAACAACAAAGTTGGCTGAAGAAACGCAGCCCATAATCCAGTTAACCCCTACAAGGGGAATCCCAATTTGAATGAGGATGAGACGGATGAAAGTCCAATTTACTCTGTCAAAGGCTTTAGATAAATCTAATTTGAGAATAACTGCACACATTTTTCTGGAATTGATGATATGAAGGACCTCTTGAGAGATGGCAATGGGTTCAAGGATTTGGCGATTTAAAAAAAAACCAAATTGCTGAGGGGAAATAGCTTCATCAAGGAAGGGCTTAAGTCTCATAGCTGAAATTTTAGAAATAAGCTTATAACAGAGGTTACAAAGGGAAATAGGGCGAAAGTCTGCAAAGGAGATAGGCAAATCACCCTTCGGAATGAGAGCCAGGAAAGTAGAGTTAAGAGCAGGAGACACTCTGCCTGATAATCTGGAAGTTTCAACCATATTGACAAGAAGAGGACCAAAGAGATCCAAGAAAGTCAAATAAAACTCAACCGGCCAACCATCTGGCCCAGGTGCCTTGTCCTTTTTAAATAGTTTTAAAGCCTTTTCAATTTCCATGATAGTGACAGGGCTAGTGAAGGCTAGCACTTTTTTTGAGCTGATAAAGGATGGAAAGAGACGAATAACCTTGAGCTGAGCTTCCGGATTAGTCAAATGATCATCTTCAAACAAGTTCTTAAAATAACTAATACCAAGGTCTTTAAGACTATTGTCATCTGAAACCCAAATGCCCGATTCATCTTGTAGACTCCATATTGCGTTATGATTCTTTCGGGCTGAAGCCACAGCATGAAAAAACTTAGTATTAGCATCCCCTTTTTGCGCCCAGGTAATTCTACTTTGAAGTCTAGCAGAATTGATATCATGCTCAATCAGTTTTTGAAGATCCTTTTTAAGAGAATTCAGTTTTTGTTGATGTTCTTGATTTAAAATTGCCGAATGAGAGGCTAGGAGCAAAGAGCTAATTTCCTTTTCCAAAGCAACAGATTTGTCTTTTAGCCTTAAGGATTCTTTTTTAGTCCAAGACTTAACCTTCACTTTTAGCGTTTTAAGTCTAAAATGAAGATCCTGCATGGCATCCAAAGAGGGGTTTGGGAGAATATGAGGCCATTCAGAACGAACCATGAGAATAAAATCTTCATTATCTAACCAAGATTGGTTAAACTTAAAGGGATAGGCACAATGACTATGAAGATCAGCCCATTCAAGAACCACTGGGAAGTGATCAGAAATCCCATATCTGTGAGTCCAAACTCGATACCTTTGAAGCAAGCTGACAAGCTGATCAGATAGTAAATATCGATCCAATCTTTTAGAAATACCATCTTCCCCGACCCTCACATTCCTCCATGTAGGACCAGCACAGGTAGAAGCCACATCCACTAAATTATAAAGTGTAAAATGTTCTTTAAGACTATGCAAAGGGTCTCATTTTACTAACCATGACATGTAAGTTTAAAACTAGGCCAAGAAATTGGTGTGGAGATTTCCTTGTTGAATCTTAAATCTAGGACAATAAATTGGTGGGGAGAATTCTTTGTTGAAGAAAAACATTAGAGGTTCATGAGGAATTATTGTGCACTCTAATTTGTAGGGACCTGAAGTCATCTAAAGCACTTGGTATTAGAGCGGAAAAGAACCTAAGTGGAAGAGAAGGATGAGAGAAGATAGATGAAAATGGTTCCAAGAGAAAAGGAGGGACACTGTGAAAAAAGATAAAGAAAGAAAACTACATGTGTGAAGACAACTCTAGTAAGATACAATTGTTGGAGAATAAGATAGAAGACAATGTCAGTGGATATTTGTTGGGAAACATTATGAGAAGATATCTAAGAGAATTTTTCAAGGAGCGAAGAAGCAACAAGAGTATTGTTGTGCAGAAGATTATCCAATTGAGTCAAGAAAGAGAGAAAGGATAGCTAGGTAGAGTTACAAGAAAGGACAACTCTAGAAATAGACTTATGCTAAGAGTGTTAGCACTGAAATAGAGAAACATTAAGCCATTGATGTGAAGGCTACTCCAGTAAGAGATAATTGTGAGGGTGTTGTGAAAAGAGATAAAGGAAGCAAATTGCATGTGTGAAGACAACTCTAGTAATAAACAATTGTTGGGTAGAGTTGTTGGAGAGCAAGATAGAAGACAATGCTAGTGGAGAGTTGTTGGGAAACACTATTGGAAGATATACAAGAGAAATTTGGAAAGAAAGAATAGGCAATAAGAGTATTCTTGTGTGGAATATTAGACATTTGAGCCAAGAGAGAAAGGGAGGATTGCTAGGTAGAGTTATGAGAAAAAACAACTCTAGCAAGGGAATTATGTTAAGAGTGTTAGTGTTGATATAGAGAAACATTGGGCCATTGATGTGAATACTACTCTAATAGAGAGTAATTTTTTTTGTAGATGTGATCACTATGATGAAGACAGTAAGAGAGAGAGAGAGTAGTTGAATTGCTCGTATTTTGATCACATGAGAGTTGACTTGCAAAGATGGCATTATGATCATCACCTCGTAGTTGGAGAAGGCTTGGGAAGGTGTTGGGTTGAGATGATATGGTATTGGTAATGGCCATCTAAGCGTAAAGAGTTATCTCACTTAATTCAAGTGAGAAAGTGAGGATGCAAGAAAGAGAATAGGAATGTTGTGGAATATAGCAACATAGATTTAGGAGAGGATGAAGAAACAACAGAGAACATTGAATATCAACAAGATGATCAAGGCACCTATCACATGTGGGTGTGCTCATTTTCTAAAAATAGAGATTTGATGTAATATCATCACCAACACATTATTACTACCCTAGTGAAAGCTCTAAGTAATAGGGATAAACCCAAGATAAGGCAAGGGAAGGCCACACATGATCAAGGTAAAATAATAATTGCAGAGAAGAGTTATGCCAATAGATATTTTTTACAAACAAAAAATGAGTTAGGAAACTCAAATAGTATGATGACATGTGGCATAAGTGGACACAAATGGGAATAAAAGGATAATCAAACACGGAAGTGTTCTGATCGAAGGCACATGGAAGAAATTGAGAGAAACAATTACACATATAAACCATGGATCAGTTACAATAGTGATACATTGGAACAAATAAGGGAATGTGAAGATGGAGCCACTAAGTAGTTACATGAGAATGATTGTAAAAGGAAGAAAACAAGGATGACAAAGTCTTGGGGCATCTGAACCTTTGTGTGTAGCTTCCATGGCCTTTGCCCTAGCAATGAGGGTATGGTACAACTATAAATAATGTCCTATATGGATATAAGTAGGATGGAATAATTTTAAAAAGGATGTGTGAGCCATAAATACAATTGCAAAGATAGAGTGACGAAGGTTAAGAACCTATTTGGGCAATAAAAGATATATTTTATTATAGTTGTGTTCATTAATGAACATGAGTAGAATGGATGCTTCTGTGTGTTACTGTATCTCATAATACGTTTGTGTGTGAGAGAGTGAGTAATATATTTTAGTGGTGTGACCGATATGAAGCTTGAAAAAAATGATTGATCAAGTGGGGTATACAATCATTAGAAAAACACTTGTAGCATAACATTACTCATTGAACCCATTGAAATGGATAGAGGAAGCATGCACCATTTATATGTTTTCCTTGGAGGTAAACAAAGCTTGTAGTCAAATCTCAACCCATGTGATGATATTTACAATAGGAATGGCCATGCACCCCTCTATTGTATGAAGTGGTTTGAATGTCTAAGTATCCCTTGACTAAACAAACTTTTGAAGTGACCATCACATTGAATGAGCCATTGAATTTATGATTTCTAATTGTAATAGTGACTATGTGATTTGAGATGGATTTTCCAGCATAGTTGCATGCCTCATGCAAGGGAGGGGCACATAGTGCTTTAAATTTGTCAAACCAAGAGTTGAATTTTGACCTCCATACTTAATTATGACATCCCCCATGGTTTTTTGAACTTCTATTTTGCATTAAGCATTGATTTGTGATGCATCATGTTTAAAACACTTAAGTGTCACAAGTGGACCAAAGTGGTGTGATAAAATATGTCCCTTGATGTGTGAATTTAATAGAGCATCGTATAATTGAAATACATCACGTGTTTCTATAACAATGTATAAGAAATAGTTAATTGGGTCTGTCCTAAGTGGTTTTTGGATGGAGCTTGATCATCCCCACCCAGGTTCTATCCCATAAGTGACATGTTGAGATCATAACGAGTTTATTGTTGTCGTGGCTTTGATCTTTATTGTTGACTTGGCCTTATTCCCTAAAGAATATAAGGTTTATTCTAGGTACCATCCTCAAAAGGAGGGGAAGTTCCTAGGGGTTTGTCGTGGAATAATTACCTAGAAATAAAAACAATGTATAAGAAAGAGAGTCACATTGAAGAGAACCTCTACTAGAGAGAAAAAACACTACCTATAAGACAAAAATGGAAGGTGACATATATACATTCTCTTAAAAATGATATGGGCATAACCGTGACGTGTAATAGTCAAGTCAATCACAATATGGGGACATGGATCTATAAGATGGAGGAGATGAAGCTAGGGTATGATACATCTCAAAATGAATGTTCTTTCCATATAAAACATGTGATATAATAATGTTTCCCCATGGGGTATAAAACAACAATAAAAGCGTCCTATAATGACAGGAAGGGTGAGACATGTGGATACCTCACGAGATGTAAGTCCAAGATGCAGGCTCGTGATAATTCCAAAAATAATCCATACATGTCCATGATCTTCAATTGGATTTGAAACATTGACAACAAGTCTTTTGAACCTCCTCAATGCAATACTAAGTTGTAGTTGAAAACATGAGAAACCATTTGGTTGGTAACAAATTATTATAATCACTACCAAATGCGAGGTAGTCCAACAATAATGAAAATGGGCACATAATTACTAGTACGAACCAACATGGCGTGAAATGTTTTGAGTTCGAACAATGGAAGGAGCCGTGTATTAAGTAATCAATGATTGTAATCCATTGTTGCATGCTAGGTAAACTGATAATGATGAAAACAGTAACCAAGGAAACGGGCCTCCAAATCAAAGCCCTATAGCAAATGTGTTGTGCTTGATAGGGACATATTCGTTGGAGAAAGGGTAATGATGAGTCCTTGAAACCACCTATAGGTATGATGACAATTGAGCGATGATAAGGACTTGGAATTGATAGAAGCTGATGAATCCATGATGGGCATGAGGCACAAGACTTCCCATGAAGAGAGCATAGATGTTGAATGACATGGCTAGAGACCAAACCCTAACATGATGTCTCTACCCAATGCCATAGTGGAGATTGGAGGGTCACTAGTGTGTAGGGAATATTGGAGATTAGAGAGACAAAACCACATTAATGGTTGGAGTGAGACTCAAGGACCATGGTGTTGAACTCAAAAGGATGGGGTGGAACATATTCAAGGGCCATGCTGAAAAACTTGGTTGGATGGTGTGAGATGGGATTTAAGGATCAATAGGACCTATGGGATGGACATGCATGGGTGACCCAATACAAATTGTTTGAGTGAGGGCATTGTTGACAACAACTCAAACTTTTGAAGATATGAGATGTGGTGCAAAATTTAGTGATCACAAAAAAAAGGTTCATTGTCTTTCCCCTATATGGTTTGTTGAAAATTTTGCAGTTTGGTGGTTTTTTATAGACTTTTCGTGATTTATTTTATAAAGAATAAATTAATATTACATTACAATGAGTAGGTAAGTGTCAATTGCAACCAAGCAATTTTAAACAATGGCAGGGAATGTGATAGTAGATGGGTCGTGACAAGGGGTGGGGTCACTTAGGGTGGGACTCCTTGTGAAGTGTGGGGGATGAGGTTTACATGTAGATGGGGCTTTGTTAGATGGACACAATGAAATAGTGGGCTCAATAGCACAAGTGAGAAGCAAAGAAAAAAATGGTATTTTCATGAGATTCCAAAAGTAAAAATAATGTTCGTTATACAAATTACGACTGTGAGGACTCTTAATCCTAATGGGGATGGGGGGAAAGGGTGCCAAAATGTAAAGTACTCTAAACTAGGGAAACCCATTTGAGAAATAGTGCTTATGTTTAACACGTGGTAGAGAGTAACATGGAGTGGTGTGGTAACTTGTTTCGACAAGGTGGGGCCTATGGAAAATTCAAGGATGGAAAAAAGATTTAGATGCAACATGATAGAAGTAGATACTAATCCTATATGCCTACAGAGATAATATACTTGAATTGATGAATAATGGACAAGAGCCAAAGGTACCATAAAATCTAGGCCAATACCATAGATCCAAGAAACAACAATTGGAAAATATTGCAAGATATTTGTATGAGCTATAAAATTCATTCATGTGTATGTAACCTTAGTTTGTTTGAAACATATTTTTTTTTTGGTGGGGCGGGGGGGATCCATGGTATTCGATGGATATATCTATCAACAATGAAAAATATAGTGCTATTAGGGAAGAGTTGAAGATAGTGCCATAGGAAATGGTGTCAAGGGCATGTTGGTAGAGTAGTTAGTATCAAGAATAAAGTCGATGGGAGGACTAAGGTGGGGATGCTCCCAATGGATGTCTAAATAATTCATTCCCTTTAAAATGTCTTCGTGTAATGAAATATTATGGTTAAATATGTAGGGGTACATTCATAAATGAGGGTGGGATGAAATGGCTTGGCGATGCCCAAGTGAATATGTACAACATCGATTTTAAAGTCTAAGCTAGTTACATGGTCTAAAGACATGTGCACTTATGGAGTAGAGATTGCACACATGGTGTAGGTATGGGATTCATTCCATGGAATATTGAAGGTATTTATAGCCTCTAGGAACTCTTCATCATTGGGGAAGACAATGAGTAAAGATGCATGTGGATGATATTGAAAATCTATGTAAAAGGAATATGAGGTTGTCTAAACTTCTCCCAAGGTAAGGAGACATGGAAATATAAAGTGAAACTCTAGGTAAGGAGTTAAGCCAATCAAAATAAACACTTTAGATAAGGAGGTAAGACAATCAAAAGTGGGGCTCTAGACAAGGAAGCTAAGCAATGAAAGGTGGCACTTTGGGTAAGGAGACAAGGTAATTGAAACCAACATTTTGAAACAGGGGTTCTCATCAAGGGTAGGGAGGTTATGTAACCTGAAAAGGGTAGTGCTATGGGGAGTAAGGAGGTCAGGAAATGAAAAAGTAAATTTGTGTCTTGTCACTTTTATTAGAAACAAAAATTGTCACGAAAACAAGTTAATTTTGTTTTCCTCTTTTCTTGGAATGACAAGTGCCTTGAAAAGAATCTAACATTTTTTACTATTTTCTTAGTGTGAAAAAGTGCATGGAAACAACTTATTTTCTTTTCTTGATGCATGGGAAAAAATACTTCTTTAACTATTTTTTTCAAGAGGAGAAAAGGGTGCACAAATTTTGGAAGAGGCCACATGGTTCATTTATGTGGGAAGGTAATTCAATCAATCAATAGGAAGGCAAGGGGTGCCCTCTTATCTTGGTCAATTTTTTCCTTATAGCAGTGAGGTTGATTAGCTAAGAGGATTGATCACTTGGTTGGTGGGTAATTGAGTACATCAATGTTGATAGATCCTCAACAATAGTGGCAATAGACTTAAGGTAAGTGTTGAGTAACCAAGTCCCAGGAATAGCATAAAAATAGCAGAAATAGAGCAAAAACATAATCTATGCCTTAATAATGAAGAACATAGATGAATAACAATCCTCTTCGAGGGAGGAACCTCCTCATACAATGTACTAAGTACATCAGAGAATACAAGATACAATGATGGCTAACACGAATAATCTCCTTCCTATATACAGGAGACATAGGTGTACAATAACAACTAATAAAACCAAGCTGACATCAATAATATGTAATACACTACCATATATGGAATAAAGTGCCACACTATAAGGGGGAAATGTGCCCAACATTTAGGGCTTAACATGCCCCTCCCCTTCAAAAAGGTATTGTACTCAACACTTGGGTAGCCATGGATGAATCTATATGAAGGACTCATATTCCCATGTCGAAAATGCAGTTGGTATGTTCTTCCACTTGATGAGGTACTCAATAATAGCTTGATTTCGTAGTTGTTTGGTACTTGTTTCAATGATTTCTTCAACTTCCCATATGATTTTCCTTCTTCAAAAATCCATCGACTGTGATGTTGATATTCCTATTGTTGGACAACTTCAGTATTTGGAGAACTGCTTGTTGGTGCTCTATGTGATCTGGCATTGCTCGAACTATAGATTTTCCTTCTTTAAACCATGAATGGAATATTGTTTTATGGATGACTTGGATTGAGTTAAATTTGAAATTTCAACTCCTGAAACTTTGGCTTACTATAGTATGATGTGTCCTCTTTTTATGCAACAAGCGTGACATAATTTGGATGCTCCAGTAAGAATTTATTGCAAATATCTCAACATTTATTATTTTTTGGCCTATCCATAAGAGAAAACTTGTACGGTATTCCACGTGTCCAATATTTTGAATACGAGTCTGAAATCACCGCCATAGATACTATGACCTGTATTATTTTTGATGCAACAATTCTCACTCAATTTGGATCTCAGATTCCTCAAATATGATCTTTTTCCCCAGAACACTTGTTTGAGACTAATTTTTGGGATAGAAATAAAGCCTAACTTCTTGAAGGCATAACTATGAGCTTGTATTGAAACAAGATCTAAAATTTTACCATAGATTCTTCGACATGTTATGGAAGTGGGTTTTGAGTTTCGATGTAGAAACAAAATTATAGCGAAAAATGCCAAGATCACTTGTTTTGAATAAACCAATCCCGAGGAATGAGCTCTGATACCAAATGTGATGTAACCAAGTCCCATAAATAACATAAAAATAACAGAAATAGAGAAAAAGAAAGTAATCCATGACTTAATATCAAGAAGAGAGATGGATAGCAACCCTCTTCGGGGGAGGAACCTCCTTACACAATGTACTAAGTACATAAGACAAGACAAGATACAATGATGACTAACATGAAATATCTCATTCCTATATATATGAGGCATAGGTGTAAAATAACAACTAATAAACCCACTAATAGACCCAAGCCAACATAAATAATATGTAATACACCACCATATATGGGATAAAGTGCCACACTGTAAGGGGGAAATGTGCCCAACATTTAGAGGACTTAATAGTGACAGTGAAATTAAGGTAATGGTAAAGGACACTCGTATGAGGCGTAACCAAAGATATCAAAGTTGATGAAATCTTGTCATTAAAAGAAATAACATTAGCTTGGAGATGTATTAGCTTATTTTAACTAAGTGGGTCTGAAACCATAATGGTTGGAAAATATAACACAAGACCCAACACTAAAAATTCCCACCTATAACATTTTTGTCAATGGATGATTCTCAAAAGTCACTCATTATAAGTTGTCAATGTGCATACCACATAGTTGTTCATGCACCCACAAAAATGTGATGACTTATTTAGTTGGAAGGGTATCCAATTACTATAATAAATTAATATAACGGAAGAATCAAACATTACAAATTCACACACAACCAATTCTACCAACAAATGACTCTTAAAATCCATTAGTTGGATTAGTTCAATCAAGACAAATTCCAACTCATGTTATTTTATTCAAAGCATATAAGAATTAATCTCTCTCTTTCGATCTCTAATAACTGTGAATTTGGGAAATCAGAAAATACGACTTACTTGGGAATAACGATGGACCTTAGATAAATAAAGAGATCAAATTAGATCCCTTACTTTTAGAAGATATATATGAAGTGGAATGTTTAACAAAATTGTTAATCTAGTTGAAAAATGAGTTATTCCAAAGACAACATTGGTGCAAACACTAACTTGGTGTAAAATTGAGGGTTTTGAGGGTTTGAAGTTTTTGCGTGGTCTTGTCAAGCTTTATTAGCTTTCACTACAACTTTGTGTCATAATATTTAAATTTATCTAGTATTTAGATCATCAATAGTATTATGGGACTTTTTTGTGAAGGACACAAGGACCTCATAATGACCAACATTCATGCATATGCACATTTTGTTGTACTAAATAGGAAAACAATGGCATCCAAGGAGGCTTGCAAGTTTGTTTCACATGTTAATCACCCTTGTGGTCATGTTAAGGGTATTCACGCTAGGCATGTTGAAGCTTGGTTGAATATAGTGTGCATGATTTACTATAATATTATATGGTTTTATCCCATCAAAGAATATGATATGGATATAGTTTCATGATGCCTCAAATCCATGTCCCTTTACATGTTGCCAATATTATAAAATTAACCTAGGGTTTCCTTATGTTTTGATATAGAAAACTTGGTGGCTACATTATTGTCATGGAACATGGTCCCTAGTTATGTAGGAGCACTTTGGTGCTCGTTGCCCATTGGAGTGATTACTTATCCATTGAGTTCTCTACTCAAATTCATTATCTTGTGTGAATTGAGTTACATGATCTCCCTCCTTAGCTTTTGCACATTTTAGCAACCCCTTAGATAATTTATTTTCCATGAGCTTAAGAGAACCATTATGTTGTGCCCCAATAAGAAGCATTTTTTGCAAGTTGACCTATAAGGAAACTTTAATGAATTAGTCAGCATTCAAGTAGGAGATAAGATATTCATTATCTTGTAACATATATTAATATGTCAAGCACCTACTTAGATGCTAAAGTTCATACCATAAAGTATAGGATTTTCCATGGATGGACTCTTTGACTTTTTAAGGCCCTCGAGACAATCTAGCTCCTTTATCTCCCTTATATTGTATTTTCCCTTTTTATAAATGATCTCATAATCATATTGCAACATCTTAGTGAACCACTTGCGTAACTTCAAGATGAAAACCTATGTTCCAAAAAATACTTCAAACTATGTAGATATGTTTAGATATAAAAGTGTCTTCCAATGAGACAAGGGTGCCAAGTTTTGATTGCATGAAGGATGGTCATCATCTCTTTTTCATAAGTGGGTTTACCTAAATTCTTAATTTACAATTATTTACTAGTGAAGGCCAGGGGTTCTCTACTTTGCATGAGGATTGATCCCAACCCATGGCCCGACATGTTACATTCCATTGCAAAATTCTTTGTAAAATCAGGTACTACTAAGACCAACACAATATGCATAACTTATTTTAAATCTAAAAATTCATGTTTTGGTGCATGAGTCCAAACAAATGCATTCTTTTTAGTAGGGTTGTTAATGGGGAAAAAATATTCCCATAAATTTTCACAAACATTATGTAGTAACCTATGACTACGAAGCCACATAATATTTTAAGTGTTCTAGGTTGTGGCTAATCCTAAATATTCTCCATTTTACTACAATCCACTCACACCTTATGAACTGACTAACAATGTTACCCAAGTAATTCACCTTGAAAGCACCAAAAGTGTATTTGGACCGCTTGCGAAATAATTAAGTGTCCTTGAGTAGTCACAGTACTTTATCAACATGCTCCACATGTGCTTGCCAATTTGCACTATAGATCAAGATATCATCAAAGAATACCAAAACAAAGTGGTATAGGAAGGGTCTAAAAATCTTGTTCATGAAGCTATGGAAGGAAAATGGAGAATTACAAAGTCCAAATGGAATCACCAAAAAATCATAATGACCTTCATGTGTGTGGAAAGAAGTGGTGGGGATGCCAACTTCCTTTATTCTAATTTGGTGGTATATAGAGTGAAGGTAAATTTTGGTGAAGAACGTGGCACCATGAATCTCACCCAAGAGGTCATTAATTGCTCGAATGATCAATTTTCTCTTAATCATAATATTATTTAGATAAATACTGTATAGGAAATACACCTTGGACCTTATTTTTTTAGAACCATGACCATTGGTGGTTAATAAGGGCTAGTACTAGGACTTATGACACTTGCCTTTAATAGTTCATGAATAATTTTTTCAACTTCATTATTTTGCGTAAATGGGTGTCTATAAGGATGCACATTCAATGTTTGACTATAAGGACACACATTCTTGATGATGTTTGTTCAAAACCTTGTTATTTTCATGGTGGATATTTTATGTGGAACTATCCATAATTTATATGGCATTGAATTTGGAAATAATGCTAGAGTGGCCTTTCTTTAATAACTTTTCAATATAGTTAGAGCTTATGATTTTTGAGGAGCCTAACTAAAGTCATTTGAGGGTGTGTATATTAGCCTCTTTAATAAATCTCATGTATAATTCCTTTAATTCCATGGTGAAAATCCCCAAGGCGCATAGGAATTTTTCCCACAAAACTATTCCACAACAACCCATATCTATCGTGAATATATGAGTTTTGAGATGATAGTCGCCTCTATGGAATCTCACATTTTTTCATATACCTCCACATTTCATCATACATCCATTGGCTATCATAGTTTCTAAGTTTTGCACTGAGTGGACATAACAATCTGAATCTTCAATGATGCACCTATGAATAAAATTGTGGGTGCTTTCGTTGTCAACCAAGACAATCACTTTTTTGTGCTTGGTGTGGTTTATAAGTTTTAGGGTTTGAGGATTTTAAATGATAGATAAAGCATGAAGGTATATTAGGGGTTATTCCCTGTGAACTTCATCTCCACATATTCCTACATGCTAGGGTCTGTGTCAATAACCTTTAACTCAAGGGTATATTCCATAGTGATTTCTTCTTATTTGATGGGAGAGTTCACATCAATTTGAAACAACTTTTGTTCTTTACATTTATGGCTTGGGACATACCTCTCATATTAATTAGAGTGAAGTATGCACCATTGATTCTTTTCTATCTCTGTTGGAGACAAATACTTGACTTTTTAGGGCTGAGTAGGCAAGGTTTTTAAAGGATTCGCACGTGAAGGGTGAGTGTGATGAATGGAAGAAGGTCTTTTTTCCCTTTGAATTGATCATTGTATTCACTTCTTAAGTTCGCTAGGAGTCCTCCAACAATGTAGCGGTTTTCTACCTCTTGACTTGAGCTCTAATATCCTCCTGAGGCGAATAATGAATAATTATTTATAAAAAGAATCATTTAATCCATCTATATGGATTTTTTTTTCAAAGGTTGTGATAAATTATAATACTGAACCTATTTGACATAACTTTATCAACTTCCCCAAATAGTGAGTATCTCACTTGAAACATGCATAAATGGATTTAACAAACTTACTCCATGTTATTTATCATCCATATGATTTTTTATGCCATTGTCATCATTAAGTACGTCATACCACTCTATGTTTAATCATGTCATCATTAATTCCATCGAAGGAAAAGTATTTTTCCATTTGGGTGTCCCAACTAGAGTCATTAGAAGCATCAAACTTGTTCATATCCCTTTAGGACAATGGTTCAACATGTTGTTATTTGTGAAGGGTAGTTTATGTATGTGAGGACTCAAGAGGGTTTGTTTATGGAAAAAACTCTTTCCTTGAAATAACCCTCACTAGAGTTATCTATGCATATCTCTTTCCCTAGGTTATCAACTAGGATCAGGTGAGTTACTAGATGATTGACCTATTGTTTCATACTCTACAAAGATGCCACCATACTTTGTAAGTTTTGGATTGATTCCTTGAGTATAGAAATCTCTGTAATGTTCCAAGATATGATATAAATATCATAACACTAACTTGCTACAAATATAACATAAAATTCTGATATAAAACTTGCACTTAGTCAAACAATTTTTGAACCAGGTAGATATGGGTATTTTGCTGAGAAATTTATGAACAGGGAAGCAGGTAGAGGGAAGAAACTAAGGAAAATTTCAGGACAGTGAAATCATATTCCATAACACATTTATATCAGGAACCATTTATATTTCAGATTCATCTATGCTGAGCCTTACTCCAACGCTTCTGGGTCACCTAACTGTGAAACTAGGAAGACTCCTTTGTATCCTTTCAACCAGAGGATTTGGGAAATTTAAAGATATTTTATAAGACATTTATAAGGTATATAATAATGTTTCATATAGTTAGTAACATTTCCATAAATTTTTGGGGTTGTTTGGGACGAATTGGAAAAAATGACAATTTTGGCTTGGGGAGACCCTACGTAAAGATGACTTCTCAAACATGGTACATATCCAACTAAATATAAGTATTAAGGTTTTTATGGATAGAGGGGTCAGTTAGGAACATATAGAAACTTCCGGAATTGCATTCCAATGCACAAAACTCTTAGAATTACAAAAATGGCGAGACTAATCAAATTTAACTAGTCAATTAGTTAGGGTGCACAAGATTTACTGAAATTCGTATCCAAAAGAAAGAATAACTAATAATGAAATGTGACAGAGACTAATATGACATTATTTTACATATAATAGCATTCATAATGCCTTTCCATAGCATTACTTCACTTTTCATACATATAAACTGATAAAAACCCCATATAGTGGGAAAATAAGGCTCAAACATGGAAATTGCATATAGGAGCCTCCTGAACATGAAATATTACTGTATTATAGAAGTGATAAGAATATATTTGGGGATTAACATAACATAAAGAATATTGTATGACTGATCTCTCCACAGATAGGATTCAAAACTGAGGGCAGGAGGCCCAAATCTCTCATCAAACTAGGAATGGGGGCATAGGTGAAGCTGGGATTCACCAGAGCTCATATTCAATGGGTGGATGAGATTTTGTATATGTATGATATGAAATTAGTATTCTGATAATGGGTTCACCATCACCTGCAACAAAATTAGAAGGGGAGAAGAAGAATGGGGAATAGGAAGAGAGAACTTGGGGCACATCTCCCAATAAACTTAGGCACAACACTCAGTAACAAAGCTTAGATTCAATCAATATCACAACATACATTATCCAAACCATGTAAAGGATCTCAAGTTTCCTTTAAATAGATCCCCGGGTGACTTGTTGAGCATGTATAGGTAATAGGCGACCCATGAGAGCAAGTCATCCACTTAGAAACCCTAACCCTAACCATGAAAGTGCCCTCCTTGAGAATTTTAGAAATTAGGTGTCATTAATATGTTTCCTTGTCATTGTATTCCATCTGATTTAGAAATTGCACCCTCCTTTGGCCCATAGTTTCTATTTTTCCTTATGACATATTTTCTTGGCTTTCCTGCTTCTGTGACTGAACTCCAAAAGGGAAACTATGCCCTCCTTTGGTCCATTGTTGCTATTTTTCCTTATGACGGTTTTTTCTGTAATTTCCTGCTTTTGTGACTGAGTCTCCAAATGGAAACTATGCCCTACCTTTTCTAGAGTTGCCTCTTTTGTGTTTGTCATCTTTTCTTGGCTTTTGTTAGTCCTATGCGAGATTCCATTTCCTCCTTGCCAAGTTGGCTTGCCCAAGTGGCCCTCATGTTAATGGAAACTTATTTTCCACATAATTAATTACATACTAATATTTAATGACAATTAATATACCAAGTACATTCCTCCTAAGTAACATTTTAAATAAAATATCATAGGTTAATTATTTAATGCAGCTTTTGACCCCCATTGGTGCTAGGCAAGGTTAACACTTATGATGATCAAATTGTGGGGATATGACAATATCTGTTTCCTATCAGTCAATAGTGGCATTGATTTTTTTTATAATATATGTGTACTAAGCATCTAGGGTGTCAAGTCTCTTATCCAAAATGATGTTAGATTCGACCATCAAGATGTCCGTCACTACCCAATTTTTTTTATTAGGGACTTATAATATACACGAAGGTATGTGGAAGTGAGATTCTATATAAAGGTGGTGTCTAATGCAATACTATTCAAATGAGTACAAAGAGGGGTTACAAGGGATTCCAACAAGGTGCTTCCAGTTGTATCTGATGTGGGCATTCTTCCCCATCCATAATTTTACACGTTGAAGGACATATCTCTATGTTATTTAAAGATGCCAAAACATGTTTCTAGCAAAAAAAATGGGTGAATATCAACCCAATAAGGTGCTTTGATGCCAGTTGTAATGTACTTAATCCTAGAATTACAAAGAAAGATAACATCATGCAATTAAATACCAGTGTTGAATAGAAAATACAAGAGAGAAATAGATAAACCCTATGAAAGAACCCCTGTATCAATGATATAAAAAAGATATCAATGTTCACTTGCCTCTTCGAGGAGGAAACCTCCTATGAGTAGAGATCCAAATACAATAACTATCCTTGATCCATAATACACAACCTTGTACTCTATATATAATGCATTAGCAAAAATCCTGACTGCCTATGGTCCCACTAATAAGGACAGTTGACCACCTTAAGAGTTTTAATTAATAAAGATGAGTCTTTTACATTTAGTAACTTTTGACTAACTATCTAATAGGTGTTAGGATTTATAATCCTCCCTTGTCCAAACTATCTATTAGATTATATTTTCCTAACATAGGAGCCATTTTAGTTATTATTGGGTCCACTTGGCCTAATGGGGCCATATGTACCAGTCACTAGAGTGTGGGGAACACCGATAGAGGTTAACTAGAATTGACTACACTTGCGTGCATAAGTTTAGGCGCCTCCTAGACCAATCCCTACAATTTAGGAGCCACTGGGAGTGTTAGCACCAACCTCCTTCAGTTGTTGGCAGTTGGTAACTAGTTAAGCTTAGTTATGCTTCGGTTACATTTAGTTAGATCTCCTCCAGTTCAGTTAGTGCCAGTTATGCATGGCTACATGTGGGAAGGCGCCAGTTCTCACCTACTTCTCACCTACCACTGCAGTTAGAATGGTTTGATTGATTATAATCAATTGAGAGACTAGATTAGACATATGGAGTTAGCAAGTTGAACTCCGATAGTGATTTAGACACTTCTAGTTAGCCATACACTTAGATTGAGTTGGTAGATTTGAATTCACCTCTCATGATTCAAATTCTCCTTTATGTATTACCATTGTATACTGCTGGGAAGTAATGAAGTTTATACTGTAATTATACTGAGCAATACTTGTCTGTTTCCTATGATATTTGTTTTGTTCAGTGTGTAGTATTAATTCCTTTTCCTTGCATAATAATTAAGAATCTGTTTGCACTCATTTCTTGAAGATCTAATGGCACAATAAATCCAATATGGTATCAGAGCCATCTCAGGAAAGCTTCAAGTCGGTCTACTCTCCATTGTACATCAGAAGTAGTCAAGTTTCCATTGAACTCCCACAAAGATTGCTTTGCTTTCTCTGAATTTATTCAGAGTGGCGGTGAGGGGCATGACGGACCCCAAGAAAGTTTACATGTTGAGAGGGAAGGATTGATTCTAAGATAATGCGAATGGTTTTGATTTTAAAGTGATTTTTCTACAGGTTTTGCCTAGCTTGATTGAAGATATTGTCTAATCAGCATGAGAATTATGGATTCTCAACCTTCCACACCTCGGATCCTAACACCCTTCAATTATGTTGATTGGAGGGCATATATGCAAGTTTCGTTGTGCAACAAGGGCTTCTTCAAGATAATATTAGGAAGGGAGGTTGAGCCCCATCATCCAGCTAATAAAAACAAGTTTCTGAATTGCTTAGATGAAGCTTTTGGTTATCGATGTACTCACATCTCTAGAGACCTCCTCTTTCACCTCGAAGGTTTGAGGACTCCCAAAGAGTCATGGGAGAAGCTTGAATTCTTGTTTGGCAAGCAAGATGAGCTTCATGGACACATTTTGGAGATCGAGTTGGTAGCCTTACATCCCAGCAGTTTTGAGACCATACAACAATTCTTTACAAAATTCAAGTCTCTTGTACTTCAATGCAGACAGTGCGGAATATAAAGAAAGGAGGAGCATCATGTTCTCTGCATACTCAATAAACTAGGTACCGAGTATTCTGTATTTTTCTCAATCTTCCATTACCAATTGGAAGATGCCCTCACTTGATTCCTTTGTCGAGTCCTTAATACATGAGCAAGAGAAGTTGGTCTATATGGGAGTCATCCAGACTTCCAAAGATCAAGCTCTCCTAGTGACAAACTATACCAAAGTGCAAGCTAAAGGGAGACCTAAGGGGAAGGAAACTAAAGAATCTGATTAGAAGCCTAAAGAGAATCAAAAGAATTCTAAAGGAGATTCGAGATCCAAGAAGAATAAAAGGTTTGAAAAGAAAAAGTGTCCCTATTGTATGAGGGGTTTTCACCCAGAAGACTCGTGCATGAAGAAGACCCTCGACCAGTTGAAAAATCTCCTCGTACAAAACAATATTGCCTTTCCATAAGGTATTGAAATGTCTGATAATGGAGAGAATACTGAAGAACATGAGAGATTCCATGCCTTAAAGGCATGCCTCACTTTGTCGAAGGCTTACTTAATAGATTCTGGAGCATCCAAGCACATGGTTGTCTCCAGGGAATCCTTCATCACTTCCACTCTATCAGGAGGACCTAGCAGTCATATGGGAGATGACTCTAAAATCCCAGCTGTTGAGAAAGGTTTAGATAAAATCTAGCATGCAGATTTCAAGAATGGACTCTATGTTCCCTCTCCTACAACAAAGCAAATTGTTGAAGATGAAGAAGAAGCTGAATCTTCCACACAGTCAATTCGAATTGAAGAAAGTCTCCTTGGAGTGACTCCTTCTCCTGCTGCTTCGGAAGTTTATGAGATCTCTGATATCTCCTCTTCTCATATGGATGATCCATAAGAAGACAGTCGAATTTATATTATTGAAGAAAAAATCTCCTTCCATTCTGTGCAAAAATTCTCCAATGATTCTTCTATTTTAAATTCAGTGCATAGTTTACCTGTGATTGTTTCAGAAAATGAAGAGGAGTTTGATTTCTCTATCTCTAATGATGTTTTTGGTGTGAATATAAGTAATACCATGGATATTTTGGAAATAATATCAGATTATAGGAATGATCTATTCACTCTCATTGATCTAGAGCTTCCAGCAAATTCCTACATGATTGCATGCACCAATACTCATAATTTTGAAGAAGGAGAAAACGGTGCATCTACCATCTCGATGGAGCACACTCTTGGATATGATATGAACCTGTTTGGATCTGTTCTGACATTATTTGGTTCAGCTTTTAAGTTTCAAGAGCTTTCAGTAATGCTTGTAGCTGCTCTCATCATAGTTGGTGTGAAAAATAAAGTACAACAAGTCTCCTTCAAAATTGTTGTTGGGGATTTGATTTCATTCCACATTTTTGGATTTTATATGAACTTATTTGGATATGTTATGATATGATTTGGATATGATATGATACTATTTGGTTCAAGTTTTAAGTTCCAAAAGCCTCCATTCATGCTTGTAGCTGGTCTCATCAATTTTGGTGTGATAAATCAAGTACCTCAAGTCTTCTTCAAACTTGTTGCTGGGGATTTGATATTAGTTTCCTCTTATGAGTTTGCTGATATTATATTTTTTGTGAATCATTGGTTATTTCTGAAGCTATATCAGATTATGGAGCTCAAGCATTCACTCTCCACGGTCCCAAGGATTCTCTACCTATCTATTTGATCACATGCTCATCTCCTCACAAAACTAGTAAAGATGGAGACATTCTGCATTCGCCTGGACACTTGCTCCTAACACTTAGGGCTGATTTTACTTCACATTGTTCGATGTTCAAGGATGCAATATATCAGTTGCTTGGGTATTCCTCACATGGTTCGACTTCTCAAGCACCTTTTCTCTCTCATTAGTTGATTTCAGTTGCTCTACATGGGTCCAATTTTCATCTAGCAACTGTCTATATTTCTGATTTAGTTGAGCATATTCTTCTTCTTCCAAAGAGGAAAATTCCTCCAGACATATCCATTAGTTTGGAGAGGTTCACATGCACAACTTCAGGATGTTGCTGCACAGAAGAACCATACTGTGGCATAGAGCTGCAAATTTGCAGCAAAGTTTTCACAAGTTTTTTTCTAAGGAGGAAACTTCTTTTCTTCTAAGATAGCTTGTATTTCCTTGTTTCTGCTTATTTTGAGGGAGGGGGGGGG
>LPNX010860265.1:35840-52089 GCA_001517045.1 Pseudotsuga menziesii
TCTAGAAAGCTGAAGGAGCATGAGAAGAACTATGCCACTCATGATCTAGAGCTTGCAGCCATAGTACATGCTCTCAAGATGTGGAGACATTACTTGATGGGTAGGAGATTTGAGCTCAGAACGGATCATTGTGGACTGAAATATTTGTTTGATCAGCCTACTCTAAATGCTAGGCAAGCAAGATGGCTGGAGCTTTTATGTGAGTTTGATTTTGAAATCAAGCACATAAAGGGAAAAGAGAATAAGGTAGCTGATGCACTCAGCAGGAAAGTGCAAGAAATGCACGTGGCATCTCTTAGTATTTGCCAATCAGATTTGAGGCAGCAGATTGCCAATCATGTTGTCGGAGATGAATTGTATGAGCAAGTAAAAGACAAATTGCAGCAGCAAAGTATCGAGAAGAGGTATGAGGGATATAAATTCGAAGAAGATGGACTTCTCACTTATAAAGGTAGAATTTATATTCCAGATGTAGTAGATTTGAGGAGAGTTGTTATGGATGAAATCCATCAAGCTCCATATTCTGGACACCCAGGATATCAAAAGACCATTGCTACAGCAAGAAAGCAGTACTTTTGGCCAGGAATGAAAAAGAACATGGCTGAATACATTTCAAGGTGTATGAAATGTCAACAGGTGAAGGTTGAGCATCAACATCCAGCAGGATTGTTGCAGCCTTTGCCAGTTCTGGAATGGAAATGGGAAGTTATTTCCATGGATTTTATTACAGGATTGCCGATGACTTGGAGACAACATGATTCCATCATGGTTGTGGTAGACAAGTTGACTAAGGCCGCACATTTTATACCGGTTAAGTCTACATATGAGACTGGTGACATTGCAAAGATCTTCATGAAGGAGATATTCAAATTGCATGGATTGCCTAAGGCAATAGTCTCTGACAGAGATGTCAAGTTTACTTCCAACTTTTGGAAGGGGTTGTTTGCAGATTTGCGTACAAGGCTAAATTTCAGCGCCGCATACCATCCTCAGACGGATGGGCAGACCGAGAGAGTTAATCAGGTGCTTGAAGACATGCTTCGCATGTACGCAATGGACAAACCAACCAAGTGGGAAGATTACTTGCACTTGGTAGAGTTTGCTTACAACAATGGACATCAAGCATCCTTGGGGATGAGTCCGTATGAAGCTTTGTATGGAAGAAGGTGTAGGACACCAGTGACTTGGGATAATCTAGTGAACAGGATTGTGCTTGGACCATAATTGCTTAAGGAAATGGAGCAAGAGGTCGTAAAGATCAGGTAGAAGCTGAAAGCAGCACATGACAGATAGAAAAGCTATGCAGATAAGCATAGGGTGAACATGGAGTTCAGTGTTGGGGATCATGTTTACCTCAGAGTGAGGGCAAGGAAGAGTTCCTTGAAACTTGGAAGTTGTGCCAAGTTGTCACCGAGATACTGTGGGCCGTTTGAAGTGCTTGAAAGAATAGGGCCAGTTGCATATAGACTTTCATTGCCTGCTAGCACTAGAGCTCATCATGTTTTTCATGTTTCTTTGCTTAAGAGATATGTACATGATCCTAACCATGTGATAAATTGGGATGTGATTCAGGTGGAACCCGAGGGAGAGTTCCGAATCGAGCCAATGCGCATCCTTGACAGGAAGGTCACAATGCTCCGGAACCGAGCCATAGGTCAGGTAAAGGTGCAATGGGAGCACTACGGACCTGAAGAGGCTACATGGGAGCTGGAGGATGCCATGCGATTGGCCCATCCATTTTTGTTCAATTCTGCGGAACACTGAGGTGATACCAGTGTAGCATTTTGTTCAAATTTTGTAAAGCACTGAGGACAGTGCTATTGAAGGGGGAGGGGAATGTAATGTCCCGGTTTTGACCCCGTTGCACTAGATGTATATGATGTATATATATTGTAATGATCATGGTGTGGAGCTAAAGTCCAAGGCCCCACCATTGATCGATTATCCTATGTTTTGGATTTAAATTTGTCACCGATTGAATATCGGGGCATGCGGCATATATTATGTGGGTCATCATGTACATATGCATCTATAATTAATTAAATGAACCCGACCAGCTACGATCGCAGCAACTAAATCGAAAGGGGCATGATTTTCACAAGGATAAGGGTGTGGGTGGGGGAAATTGTTAAGCTTTGGCCATGAGAGAAAAACCCATGTGTCTTCTTCCAACCACTCTCATTAAATAATTACTGCTGGTGGTTGAGGCAGTTAATTGCTTTGGGAGTGGGGTGGTAGGATTTTCAGTCCTCACCCTCATGCACACTCCACCCCACTGTTGACTTCACGATGGAGGAAAAACCTTCACGCTCTCTCCAATTTCGCGACCTCACAATTTTTGATGTTCATCTCCACGCATTATCTCCATTGTCTGATTCTCTTCACGCACAGGCTCTGCGCGGATTGGGTCTCACGCAGACATTCTTCTTCCTCTCCATGAGTTGCTGAGCACCGACGCACTGCAAATTCGCGTCCTCTCCATTGCTGTGCATTCTCACGCAGAGGGATTCCTTCCCGTTTTTGGTCTTCACGCACATGATTTTGTTGGATTTACCCACGCAGCAGTTTTCCTCTGCGGATTGGTGAATAGTGTGGTCGTATCCTGTACTCATGGGACGATTGTGGGTTCTGCATTGTTGCTCACGCTCACCCACAGGCCGGGAGACAGTAGTTTCTTCCCCAGCTCGGTCTGTATATGTTTTCTTGGTGATTTCGTTGCCTAGGACGGGCTGTGTTTTCCCACGTTGTTGGTTGTGGTTGTTGTGGTCTTCCTTACATGCTGGGGACTGTTGTGAATTCTCCTGAGAGTCATTTTGGCCACGATAGGGCCAATAATGACTCAGAAGTCGTTTTCCTGTTTAGGCTGTGACAGCTGACTTAGTTGCTTGTGTGCAATGGTTGGTATTCGGACTGTGAGAGGAGCATGGATGTTGGATTAGATTTGCTTGATAAACCTGGTGGCTGGAAACCACACAGAAAGAGCTAGAGGGCTGGCCTTCTTCTCCATCACCCCTGAATAGCACTGGAAGGGAATGCAGGGCCTGAGGGACTGTGTAGCAGAGAAGGGACTGATTCCTTGTGTTGGGTGTGTTTGGGTCTCTTAGAGGCCAGGCTAGTTCTGGTGTAGGTGTTCTTGGCTCTGTAATGAGCTCACCAGCTTAGCAATTTGCCTTCTACAGCTCCTTGATGGCATGATAAACCCAACTCTGTTGGCTTGGCTATGCTTGAGTATGCTTACCTATGCGTTAGCCTGCTAGTTCCCTTATTACTTGGAGAATCATGCCCAGCTCGGGGGTGGCAGTGTTGCTGAGAGATTGAGGAGCACGCTAGCCTATGGTTGGGTGGAACGTTGCAGCGACGTAGCTGGTTGTGGAAGGAGATTTCATAAGATAAGTGATCTTGTTCATTTTACTTCTACAACCCTATTTTCTGTCAATGATATGAAAATGATGAACATGTTGAATGAATGCTTGCTTAAATGTATGATGTTTCCGCTGTGCCTGATAGATGTTTGCATCTGTGCATGATAAATGTTCATGTGTGTATGTTTAAGCATTCTGTTTTAGCAATTTTGTGAATGCACATGTTCATGGGGCTCTTAGCCCGGGTGGTTTAAGCTTGTAGTCGTGTCCTCTTTGCCGGTCGGAGGCATGGGGACATGACACTTAAGGCCCAGATTTACTTCATGAAGGCCAAAAGTGAAACCTTCAGTAAATTCCAAGAGTCTAAAGCCTTAGTTCATAATAAGACAAGTAAGCATATACATTCCCTAAGGTATGATAACGGTGGAGAATTCGAATCAAATGATTTTAATGAGTTTTATAGTGATGCAGGGTTATGTAGTCAATTAACAGTTCCTTACAACCCACAACATAATGGGGTTGCAGGGAGAAAGAAAATATCTATTTGTGAGGATGCAAAAGCCATGTTACATGATCAGGATATATATGCTTGTTTGTGGGCATAAGCTAGTAGTACAATAGTGTACATACATAACAGAAGTCCGCATGCAGTTCTTAATGAGAAAACACCTGAAGAGGTGTTCATTAGTGAGAAACCAGACATATCACATCTTCGGATTTTTGGATGTCCTATTTATATTCACATACCAAAAGAAAAGAGAACCAAGATGGAACCTTCTGGAAAGAAGGGAAATTTTGTTGGTTATAGTGAGACCTCCAAAGGAATTCAGGATATATGTACCTTGTGAGAGACATGTTGAGGTTAGTCGGGATGTGACTTTCCATGAGGAGGAAACATTCAAGTGGCCAAAATATCTTGAATGTGATCCAGAGATAGGAGGATGAGGCTCCTATATCATAGGATCATGATGACGATTATTCCCCTTCCAATGTTCAAAGGGAGAATCTAGTAGAGTATGTAAAGCTACCTGTCATTGATGAACCAGTTGAACTGGTTGATGAACCTCCTTCAAAGAGGAGGTCAACGTGGTGCCGATATGTATTGAGAGATGCTGAGAATCATGAAGCACCAGTAGGCACTTCCAGAGAGCGCAAGCAACCTGATAGGTATTCAAGATATGTTGTATTTATGAGCAACATTAGTGAATAAGAGCCTTCATCATATGAAGAGGCTGCAGAGCAACAAGTGTGGAAATATGCTATGATAGATGAATATCATTCTATTCTCAAGAATGATGTTTGGGATATTGTTTCTATACCTAAGAGGAAGTCAGTTGTAACTTCCAGATGGTTTTACAAGATAAAGCATACTGCAGATGATAGTGTAGACAAGTACAGAGCCATGTTTGTTTCCCGTGGTATTTCTCAAAAATAGGGCATTGATTATGAGGATATTTTTGCTCTAGTTTCCAGTTATACTACCATTAGATCTGTTATTTCACTTGCATCAGTATTGGGATAGAAGCTTCACCAGATGGATGTAAAGGCTGCATTTCTCAGTGGTGAAGTTGACTAATAGATTTACATTGAGAAGCTTAAGGGTTTTGTGATACATGGGAAGGAGTCCCATGTGTGCAAGTTGAAGAAAGCCATGTATGGGTTAAAACAAGCTCCTTGAGCTTGGTATGCTAGAATAGATAGTTATCTTCAGAAAGTGGGTCTCTTGAAGAGTGATATAGATTCAAAGTTGTACTTCAAAGTAGTGGAGAGCCAACCTATGGTACTAGTATTATATGTGGATGATATTTTCCTCACTTGAGAGGAAATACTGATTGCTGAGGGTTAGAGGGATCTTACCTCAGAGTTTAAGATGAAAGGCTTGGGTCTTATGCACTACTTTCTAGGCCTTGATATTTGGCAAATGAATGATGAGATATTTCTATCTCAAGGGAAGTACACCGTGGACATCTTGCGTAGATTTGGCATGGTGGATTGTAAATCCATAAATACTCTAGTGTATTCCAATTTGAGGAAACTCCATGAGACTGATACTAGATAGGATCCAGTGGACCCCACATTATACATATGATTGATTGGTTCGTTGATGTACTTGATACATTCGAGGCCAAACATTTTCTATGCCGTTAGCATCTTGAGTCAGTTCATGACTGGTCCTAGACACATACACTGGGTTGGAGGTAAGCATATTTTGAGATACCTTTGTGGTAGTGTTGCTTATGTACTTAGGTATGCATCCAATGGAGGAGTGTTATTGCTTGGATATACCGATTCTTATTAGGGTGGAAACATTATCGATCGAAAGAGCACTTTCAGATATTGTTTCAGGTTGGGTTCTGCTATGATTTCATGGTCTGGCAGAAAGCAGGGTTCATATGCCCAGAGTACCCTAAAGGCTGAGTACATTGCTGCTAGTACTACTTGCAAAGAAGCATTGTGGTTGAGAAATCTACTTAGAGGATTGTTCGGTGAAAACATAGAGCCTATAGTGATAAGGTGTGACAACCAGAGTTGTATAAAGCTTTTCAAAAATATCGTTTTTCATGACAAGTTGAAACATAGAAATGAAGTATCACTTCATTAGAGACATGGTCCAAAAAAGGTATTGTAAAATTTCTGTACATAGCTATTGATGAGCAGAATGTAGATATGATGAAAAATCCTCTATCTGTGAAGAAGTTTAGACACTTTCAAGATATGCTTGGTATGGCAGAGAATGTCTCCCTCGTTGAGAGGGAGTGTTAAATGTACAACATCATGAGTTATTCTCCATGAGAGTTGTGTTATATCAAGTTCGGAACTGATGTTGTATTAAGTTCAAAAGCCTCTCCATGAGATTTGTTTTGTATCAAGTTGGGAACTTATGTTGTATTAAGTTCATCAATTTATGTTGTATTAAGTTAAGATCTTGTGTTGTATCAAGCTAGGATGTTGAGGTCATGAGAGATGCCTATACTATGATCTTATGTTGTATTAAGATCATGACCTTGTGTTGTATCAAGGTTAGAGACTTGTGTTATATCAAGTCCAGAACTTATGTTGTATTAAGTTCGAGAGTCTTGTGTTGTATCAAGACTAGTATTGTGTTGTATAAAGACCATATGACTTGTATTGTATCAAGTCATGAGGATATACTATGTGATGTATGGCTAGTCATGGTCACCAGGTGCTATAAGTATCATTTAGGGATTGGCTACCCCTAGAGTGTTTTATTTTAGCATATGACTATATGACCCAAGGTAATACATATGATCATAGGTTGGAAACAATTATTCCGAGTATGATATGATAAAGATGGTTAATTAATTAAACACTAATGGACCATTCATAATTAATTAATTATAGAAGGCTATATGATTAATTAATTAAATATTATATGATTTATAGAGTGATTAAGGTGGATAGAAGACATAGTCTTTAATTAATTAATTAACCATAGAGTGATTAAATCAATATATGATTTAATCACTCTATGGTTAATTAATTTATGTGTAACTCATATCTATTATCTCTCTGAGATCTATAATTCTCATTAACATCTTATGTACTATGATTTATCAATATGTTATTTTAAGGATTTAGTAAATAACATTTGGTATCAGAGCAAATGGTCCTTGGTTTTGCTCTCTAAAAAAAGGTATCCTACCATTTTTCCTCTATATTTTTGTGGGATTGTTTTCATAGAGTGACTAGGGTGGATAGAAGACATAGAAATGCACTTTGTATCAAAATTTCAGATTTGGCTCAATATAATTTCATAATTACATGTTATAGAAGTTATAATTTTTACTACTCTAGAAACTAGTCTTAAACATGCGTCCTGAGTAAAAACATGTATATATGAAGCTAGATATATCCAAATTTAGTTCCATTATTTAAATTGAAAGAAGATGGACCAAAAAATTTCAGTTCCAAATTTCCTAATCATGTTTACAAAATTGGATGTCTGACATACCATACAATTTCAGTCTCATAAAAGATGAAAAAAAAAAGTTTTGCAAAAGTTATCATAAATATTTTCTTGGAAAATCATAATTTAATGAGACTTATGGAATCACAAAAAATACAAAACATAATATTATAGGCTGAAATTTTAGACATAGGTGCATAAATTTCATATTTACATCAGGTGCAAGGTCGACCAACATAATAGTCTCCAAATAAGGGTTTCAAAAGGTTTGTTAACTTGAAAATATCATAATGTTTTACTAGGATGTCCGATTGAGGTGGCTCAAATGTTATTGAAAAGAGAAAACACATGATGTAGATTGGGAAAATGATAGTAACTATTTGGTATCACTATCGTTAACATAATGAAGCTATAAATTTATGGTTTTGGTTAGAACTCAATTAAGAATCAATGGCAATACTTGTATTTAAAGTAGGTGAAGATAAAGATGAAATTAATCCTATGGGATGGTTGAGGATGGGAAATTAAAATAATAATAATAAATTGTCCGTAGCTATTTATTGTTATGGTGAAGCTTCTAAGTGGCGTGAACATCTTGATGATGATACTAAAATAAATGCCACATGGGAAGTATTGGAGAATTGTTTTCAAATAAAGGATTATGGACACAAAAATGGAGGTGATACATAAAATTCAAGATGAACTAAAATACGAAAAATAAAAGATAAAGATAAGGGTCATGAGTTGTCAAAAACATGCACCTTTAATTAAGCACTATTAAGGAGGTACATATACACTTATCAACCCGAAAGTGAAGTTACCACTGATGGTATATTTGGTGTAAGCGAGATCCAACATAACATCTATGGAATAAAATCCAGTTGGAAAAGGAAATCCTATTAGAGAATCAAAATAAGAAAATATTAACGAAGGATAGTGGGAAAATAATGAGCCAAGGGGAGAATTATAAAATAAGGATGAAGGAATCATAAGGTTGCATAAGCATAATCATAATCAGTACTAGCTTAATGATGTTAATATTTTGAAAAAGAGTCTACAATATTTTGAACCAAATATTAAGGATAAAGATACTAACAAATAGTTAAAGAAGAAATATGAAAGAAGTTTGAATAATCCCTAATTCAAATAAGATAAAACTAGAAATACAATAAGAATTGATCAAGGACATACGAATTTGATGGATAGCATCATGTTGCAACTTCAAATGGAGAAGAGAGACAAGACTCAAGAAGGCCACCACAAAATACTTGAATAAGATGAGCTCTATCTTGAGGATGTACATGTAAAATATGATAGTATAAACTCAAAGGCTAGAGTAATCAAAGACTAAGCAAAGATGATAGAGGATGTTATCTAGATATCAAGGATTACGAAAAAAAATATTAAATTTGGTTGGATGAATAAACATCAATGACAACATGAGAGAAGGAATATAAGCAAATATTTTTACTTGGCTTCATCACCTGTAATACCCATAAGTACAAATATTAGAGGACAACTATTTTTGAAGGAAGGTACTATGATATGACCCTAAGGGGAAATATATGGGGATATGTGTATATGTAACATAGTAAATGTATATGTATAATGATTGCCATAATAAATGGCCCATATGGGAAATAAATGAGAATATGTATATACAGAGGCTAATATAGTCAATTGGATATGAATATATGAAGACATGATTTCAACATATGAATGTCTTGGGGTTATTTGGAAGTGGTTCTCCTAGTTGTTGTGTAACTCATCTTATTATTTTTTTGGGATTTGTGCTCCATGTTAAAATATCCTGTACATTTTGTGTACTCTTATTTATTATGTTATTTTAGGGATTTGGTAACATAACATAAACTTGAAAGAAAATTTCATTACATAAGGATTTGCAAGTAGGCCCCTCCCACCAACATAGAACTCTTATGTATATCATGGAAAAGTAGTTTTGATTATTGGGGATTGATATATGAGGTGTATAAGTGTATAGCCTATGGGATGTCCACTTAGGACTATTCATTGGAGCAACCGAATCCGGTTGTCCGTTAGTCGAATCCGACTATCCTTTTAATAATGAATATGAACAATAATAATATATTGGATGATTTAATAATTACAAGGGAAGCTCACCTTTATAGGTTTTGAGTGTGTAAACTGAAGGGTTACACCCTTTTATAAGATAATTAACTAATCTAAATAATATTTTATTTTATAGTTGTTACATTGCTACTTCCTTTAAGGAAGCTTTGTCCTCAAAGCTTAAGTATTTTCCTAGTGTCGTTCTTCATTCTGACTCGGTGTCGGTATTAGACTCGGACGAGGTCTCTTGTGCAGAGACTTGTACTTCCTTTCCATTGATGATTTTGCACTGTATTGTCTCATTGTTCCTACATTTATGACCAGGGGTCCAATCATCACCGCAACGACGCCATATGTTTTTCTTCTTTTTTCTATTATTAGCGTAACTGTTAGATGACTTCGATCTATTTTCCATTTCATAGGCATATGATTGAGGTTTGTGGCATTGATGACTGGGTGACCAAGTATCTGCACAGTACCTACATTGTGTCTCTTTTTCTTGCCGATAATGGTTATCGCCTTTTGTTTTAATTCCTTCCAATTTGCATTCTGCAGCTTTTGCTTTATGTCTTGCCACTTCTACGTTAGGTATGTCATGCAACTTTAACTCTTTTTGGAGGTATGGTTTAAGACCTCCTAAATAGGTTTCGAGTCTTTGCTTGTCAAACAACCCAAATACTTGTGTCGATAAGGATTCCCACTGATGTGTGAATTCCTCAACGTTTCCGACTTGTTGTAGTCTGGTAAGTTTAGTGAAAAATTCATATTCTTTGATTCCTTGAAACCTATTAAAAAAATCATTTTTGAACAAGTTCCAGGTGTAGGTAAAATTATCTCTCTTCCACCATAAGTACCAATTATAGGCGTACCCTTCCATATGCATTGACGCATATTTCACCTTCTCCTCGTCAGATTGTATGTTGTAAATGTCGAAGTATTCTTCTGCTTTGTTTAGCCAAGCAATGCATTGGTCTTCGCACCCATTGTATTTCAACAATTCTATTTTTGCCTTAGGTGGGCGCACTTTGTAAGGACGACATTGATTTCCTTTTGCCTTATGGTTTGATGGTGGCTCGGAACTATTGGACGATGAAAGTGACATATCTGAATTACTTCGTTGTTGGCGGTGACTTTTAGTTTTTCTTTTCTCTACCATTTTACTTATAGTGTCTATTTTGTTGTTTAATCGTGCCTCCATATCTGGCAGTACTTGTGTTTCTATCTCTTGCTTAAGCGTCACATTGTTAATCTTTATTTCTTTTTGCAATTCTTCTTGATTCTTTACGAGTGTTTCCTAGGTGGCAACATGAAATGATGCATCTAACATGTGTGGACCGCTGACTTGGCCCAGACTGGGTATGAGCCTTTGTAACATCTTGATTAATGTATTATGGTTCTACGTCATGGTGCTCATGTTCTATGTTAAGGTGTTTATGTTTTGCGTTACGGTACTCATTTTGTCATCCACGTCTTTTTGTTTTTCATTCAGGATGTCAAGTTTGTCGTCGAGCCTTCTTTCTAGTACCAAAACAAGCTCGTTTTTGAGTAATATATTGTTATTTTGCATCTTTTCCTTCAAGCCTTCTTGGTTAGCAACAATGGACTTTATGTCCTCCATTTTTTCGATCTTCTCTTTCAGTTCCTCCATGGTCTTGGACCTTGTATATGGAGGTGTGTATTTCGGCGCTATTTTGGCTTCTGAGATGAATTGAATAATAATATATTAATTAATTAATTAATTAATATTAATATTATTATATTTTTTCATAAACTATATTTTGTATATAGTTTTTATTTTTATTTTTTAAACAAATATTATAATAAAAAATATAATATTTGATTTTTTTAAAATAATTTATTAAAAATATATTATATTGCAAAATATTTGAAATAATATGATATAATATATATAATATTATATTATTATAATATATTATTTGTGTTTTTTTGTTGTTGTTGCAGGTTAGCCTGGAGATAATGGGCCGCGTGAAGAAGTAGATGGGTGTGAAGCGGTAGATGGGAAAAATGGGCAGTGAGTAGCAAATGGACACACATAGTAGAGGCGCTGGTTGTTGTGCAGCATTGGGTAGAGCGCGGAAATGGATTGCGTGCAGGAGGAGAGGAGCAACAGGAGTGTGAGAGCTGGCTGCGATGGGACTGAGCGCGTGGAGATGAAGGAGCAACAGGGAGTGGCGGGGGATGGTGGAGTAGGCTAGCGCGTGGGGATGGGAGGCAGTGGGGGCGAATTTGAAGATGGTGGCGGCTAGCACTGGAGAAGAGTGTGTAGAGGACATGGTGGGGGCAGTGAGGCAACGGTGGAGGGCAGTGAGGCACTGTGGGGAGGAGGAGAACAATGAACCAGTGAGGAGTATGGTTGGAAGGGAGCAGGTGCGCAGAGGCTGGAGGGGCGAGGTTATGGAGAGCATATGGGGAGATGCAGAGGGAGCAGTGAGGGAGGTATGAGGTAGGGGTGAAATGGAGCAACGAAAAAATAAAAAATTGATGAGTCGAGTTCGAGCTGGTTGAAGAGCCAAGTCCGAGCTCAGAGTGCAGGAACGAATATGCTCTGATACCAAATGGAGCAACCGAATTTGGTTTTCTGTTAGTCGAATCCAACTATCATTTTAATAATGAATATGAATAATAATAATATATTGGATGATTTAATAATTACAAGGGAATCTCACCTTTATAGGCTTTGAGCGTGTAAACTGAAGGGTTACACCCTTTCATAAGATAATTAAATAATCTAAATAATATTTTATTTTATAGTTGTTAAATTCATTTTGCACAAATTTTATTCTTTTCTATCACTCTGGAAGTGCTCATAAGTTGCATTAAGAAAACTTGTGAGTTGTCAAAAGGGAACTCATGAGTATCAAGCAATAGGCACAAAAAAATATAAGAAAAGTAATAGGTCATGGATAAATCAATGTAACTAGCCGAACAAAGTATAGGTGGTCAAGTGTGACCAAATATAGCTATAATAAATGGCCCTAATGTATGAGGTCATTTATTTTTTTGATGGTCTAAGTACATCATAAAGGAATAGAGGAATCTAAGAGGTGAAACCTAGGTATAGTTCAACAAACTAAGAATTTGAAAGGTATAAGCAAACAAAATCCAAATTATTAGATGTATCTCTTCCCTAAGGTGAGCATATGCATGCTCATGTGGAAAACAAGCTTGGTCACCAAATAAAGTACATTGTAAATCCATGAAGTATGTGGAGTGAAATAACATAGCTAAAAAATAATACACAATGGATCCATTTCACAATGGGATTGTAGCCACGAGAAAATATAAAGTGGATCTATGTATAGAAATGAATTAGAAGGCTAAACGAGATTGAAAAGAGAATTAGTTCCCCATGATGACCAAACAAATATGGATAAGTGGAATTGTAGAAACAATTTAGGCAG
The DNA here is from genome assembly GCA_001517045.1 of Pseudotsuga menziesii. Classification (NCBI taxonomy): domain Eukaryota; kingdom Viridiplantae; phylum Streptophyta; class Pinopsida; order Pinales; family Pinaceae; genus Pseudotsuga; species Pseudotsuga menziesii. The sequence goes on from LPNX010860265.1 coordinate 48,644, forward strand.
TGACATTAAAGTGAAATGCCACTACAACCTAAAGTCTTCAATACAAATCTACCTCAAGTACAAATATACACCACACGAATAAATGTTATTAAGTCGAATATGGAAGAAATTGTTTAATAACCAATCATTAATGTATACGTTTTCGAACATGATGCAACCTATCAATGATGAAAATGAGAACCAAGGTATATAATGGATTCTAGCAAGCATTACTAGATTTCCTAATGTCGAAAAATTGTAGAATCAATTAAGAAGGGGTCATTAAGGTGTAGCCATTATTAAATATGAGGGAACCTGCCACTAATGATTGTAGTCCCTGAGGTAATAAAGTCCCTAAATCTTATTCCTACAATAAATGAGATAAATTTGATAGGAAGAGATCCATTGGAAGGAGAATAGAGTCATCTCTCGTCAACCAACAAAAGAAAGTATCAATAATGTGATATGATTGAAGTTCTTAGACAATAATTGGAAAGAGAACACCATTGAGTATTTTGAATGCACCGGAATAAAAACGTGCATAAGGAAGACCCTCTAAGTAGAAACCAATGATGAGAAACATTGTCAGATGCCAAGCACTCCACCAATAAGGAAAATAGAATCTAAGTTATAGCATGAACCCCATTATGTGAATAAAGGTCATGTGATCTTACACAGGGGAAACCATTCAATCAATGACCAATGATGGATTTCATCTAATGAGTGTAAAGAAACTTACCAATAATGAAATTGAGTTCTAGGGTGTTATTGACTCTAAAGAAATGTACCATAGACGAAAGGAGAAGACTTATTGATGAGAAGGAAATCAAGAATTCTCCGACACTAGCATGGAAAACATCAGTTATGCTAATTAACTAATAACAAATTGACAACAACAAAGGACGGTGTTATCACTAAAAGATGCACCTTGACTGCATAAGGAGCATGGCTAGTGAATCTTTCAAATTGGTTTAATGGGTAACTAAGTTGATAGAGTGTTGGAGGTATAACAGTACGGAGATCAGGCTAGGTTTAAAGATCAAACAGCAGGAAATGTATCATTGTAAAATATAGTAATAGGAAAGACTACGAGCATGAATTTATAAAGAATGAATCTGGTTCTGCAACAGGACATTTAAAGGTAATTGCACATCATTATAATAATCTTGTAATGGATTATCAAGACCACACACAACATAAAATCATAACTATATACAATTCATGTATAAAAGCAAAACAGGATCATGACTATAATCATTTCAAAGTAGTCATTTCATATCAAGATATACAAAATGCATACAACAGTTTGATTTCCAATACATCCTCAGCCCTCTCGGCTGGAACCCCCTGCCCTGCATCTTAAAAATAAAATCTTTTTATAGAGAAAATCCCTCTACAAAATCTAATAATAAAAAATAAAAACAAAAGATGTTTTCGGAACATTTCCAAAGATCTCTGTATGTTAGAGTCAAAATGCCCTCGAATATGGATGGATTTAGTCTTAGATTGATAATCTTCTTTGAATGGTGGAACTAAAAATGTGAGATCGATAGCTGATCTGTCTCCTCAAATCTCAAATGGTGCTTTGTAACTCTACCACCAGCCATCAAATTCTCAAATGATGCCCAAAAATACTCATTAAATCACTAAAAATCTGGAGTTGATCACTGATGCTAATTTTTGAAACTTATAGTCTGCCACTTGTTCCTCCTTTCACGGCCTGAACATGTCGAGCTTGATCTTCCATAAATGCTCTGCCACCTGGAATCAATTCTTCATGTGCTGATCTTCTAGAATCCCTTTACATTTGAATGAGATTTAATCTCCTTGGAATTTATATCTCAAAATCTACCACATGTGGCTTCAGATGCTCCAGTTGCTAAAAATATGGATCCATTTGCTATCCATTTGAAATATGGAAGAAGTCTTTTAATTTCATTTCACATGAACTGAAAAATAAACCATATACTGTGTCTGGAAATTCTATTAAACAATCCCCTCCTAGTTTTCCATGAATCAATTCAAAGTGCAGAGATACGCCCCTTTTTTTCCATTGATTTAATTTCATATTTTGCACCTGAATAGTTTAAAACCCTGAGCATGGTTTTCACGGTTCAGATCACCAATTACCCATTCCTACTGGTGTTAATCTGTGTCACTCAGAGATGCTTTGATGCTTGGGATCAAAGTGCTTCCCATGAGTTTTCCCTTTGGCATGCTTAATACTGGGCATCCATCATTTTATGTTCTGAAGAATACTCCTTGTAACTACAAGCATAGCCTTGGAACCTGGGCATTCAATGTGTAAGAGCTTTTAACACTTATGCACTGTCAATACTTGTCTTGGCAATTGAACAAGGAACTGGTATTCTTGGCAAACCATTTAGTATGCAGCGAAGCTATCCCACATCTAAAACACGCAAAGCTTTTCATTATTCTACATTTGCAGTTGTTCACACTGTAATGAATCGAATTGTTTCTTTCTCCATAGCATTTGGCATGAGTTCTTTGAGAGTGAAAATTAATTAGTGTATCAATGCATGACGAGTAGTCCACAATCAATACCCAAGCAATTTCTTACTATCACTAATGACAAAATAAGCTCGGCTAAATGTTGAATTTATAAACTAGTTTTGAAATGACATTGTCACGTGACAGGGAGAATAAGACAAAGATCCATATTTTCATAAAAGTACACGTAAATATTAACCCAAGCAAACCTTTTTAATAAGCATAACATATTATTTTAAGACTTTAGGTAAAAGTAAACAAAGGAATTTTGGTATTTAGGATTAGACTTTGACTCATGATAGTCTTGAAATGGGAAAATATGAGTCATGAAACTCATGAGAGGTTTGGGTAATAATTGTTTTAGGGCTTTAACAATTTTGATAAAGATTAAAAGCATTTTCAAACATAAACCAGGAGAATAAAGGCCAGAGATGTATTCAAGAACTGATCAAGGATGAAAGTTTGAGGTGATGAGATTAGGTTGACAAAAACTCAAAGCTTTGACAAAGATGCTAATGGTCTTTCTGCCAGCGAAAATCAAGGTCTTTATTTCCATACACGCTCCCAGAATCCAAATTTTGTAATACAGATCTAGTACCAACAGATGGCATGGATGCTGAGGAAATCTGAAGAATAGTTGAAACATTTTTAAACTCACCTTGAACATAAGTGCAACACAAAATTAACTTTAGGTAGTAGATGATGCCAACATGGGCCAATGATATAAACCAACACTACAAGAGGCTATTGAGGTATTCTTCATAAGGATTGAAATAATAATTAATCAGAGGAATTGAAACTCAAAATCATGGTGTCTTTTTTAAGGAAATACTAAAACCCAATTGTGGTGAACTAACTCAAAATAGGTGCTTTGTTCAAGGATGACACAAACTAATTATTGCCACATAGATACAAGAGATATAGAGATATTTATTGTTTTCACCCTCTTGTTTAAT
>LPNX010860265.1:52452-97041 GCA_001517045.1 Pseudotsuga menziesii
TGCATCGAACATGCCTATGCAAAATAAAAGCAAAAAACTATGTAATGAAATTTGTGGACACTCATAAGCATGTCTCCTTTAATTTGGGTAGGTATTTCCTCATATGTGGAATTTTTTTGGAACTAGCTTGAATGTGAACAATTCCATTGCATTCATGTAGTGGAATATGGATAGGTATTGAAGATCAGTTCAAAATTTATTTTTTAAAATATGGATTGGTGATATCCACTTTAGGCCATAATTCCAATTCGAGAGGGGTAGACGATTAATGAGTTGATTAGATAATGGTTTTCTATTTTCATGACCATGGAACAATTTTTAGGGGTTTTAGCACTCAACACATATAGAAATTTGAGGAAATAATGTGACTGGATGTAGTGGTAAAACTTGGGAACTAGCCCAACTTTTTCTAGTCATGTGGTGAAGGACATGGTGGAGATGGGATAAGGTTACCAAAATGATGTGTAAAGGAGACACTAATCATGACAAAGTGAATGAGCAAAATTATGCTATTAACACAAATCATGGAGAAAAAATAGATATTTGTCAAAAAAAAGTATAGATGGTCAACGGTCAACAACTATAACTATAACAATGTAGTTGAACAATTACTATTCCCTTACACCTGACCTCTACTAGCATACAAAACAACTGAAATATTTCTATATGGAATTGGACTTAGAGAAAGAAAACTTATTTTTAAACATCATCCTGGAGGAATTGCATCAACTCAATGAAACATATTAATATCAATGGAATTCCATATAGGGTTCACAATAAGGGATGTAATAGTATGAAGAGATAGGGGATGGGGAAAATAATGAACATGGATAGACTAGAAATAATTCATAGCCCCCCATTTCCTTTGTGGACAATGAAGTCTCTCTGGTTCACTCTTATCATTGAGGCTACACAAACTATATATTTTTTCAATTATAATAGCATACGCTTGGTGACCTAATGCCAAGTTATCTATATTGCTATGAAACTATCCAACTTTTTTTTTGGGCGGGGGCATTTTGAAAACTTTCTCAGTTTTGAATATTGTACCACTAAATCCCTTAGAATTGATAAGACACTATATATGGATCAATCAAAGGGTTCTCAACTCAATTCTTACTTTTACATGTGAATATTTTTTGTGAATATGATTAGATAACTAGAATCGTACTTATAAAAATAAATAAAAATACTAACTAAAAAACTATATCGAGTCATATTTACAACCATAAAGCATATATTTGAAAACAATATTAGTTATATTGGATCATTTCAAAGGATATGATAGATCAAAAGTTATGATAGCATATGCAATCCAAACAATTGATGATACAATAAACAATCACTAAGTATCAAACAACCTAGTAATTTTCTACTAGGAAAACACGTGATAACTTTGTTGAAACAAAGAGTTATAAGAGAAAATGCATAACCAATATGCCTTAAATTATAAATTATAAATTATTTCACCAGAAACCTACTAAAAAACAGTCATTGATGGAGCATATAAAAACATCAAAACATTAAGGACTGACATTAAATGTTACATTCAACATCCACATATAGATATTATTATATTACTTATATTAGTTATATTTAGCAAGACCGCTAAAATAACCCACAATAGAAAAAAACAAAATGTTTATTGTGGGAACTAAATATTAAGAGGAAACTCACTAAAACATTTGAGTACTATATTGGCCTTTTTTGGTGTCCACTAACCTCTTGTCCACCTATTCAATGTAGTTGTCTATGTCGTCCCTAGCGGCCTCTGTGGCCTATCATGACCATGGGGGATATTTTTCTTTCTTTCTTACATTTAATACCAAGACAATTCTATGTGAATTGTTGAGTTAATATATTGCACAACAATATGCACCATATAATCTTAATTCACTAAGCGACACAATATGCGCATAATACTTTACTTCATACACAATATTGCGCACACTAATTCAACCTAGCACACTCCTGTGCTTATCAATACTTTATTGCACATATATATTGTGCACACAAAGCCAAACCACCACATCATCCACTCAAATATATGTATATGGAAACATGAGATAATTTTTTCAAACAATATAAACCACAACCAATACTTATAATTTCATCTTTATTCATGTAAAATAACTCTAGATGAAATATTTTCATATATTCTTGTCGTCTTTTATTGAAATCAAATTGTAATTGCACTTGTTCCTACATAATCTTCCAAGATAGAATGTGCATTTGAAGATTTAGCATGGTATCGATTTTCTTTTGAAATATATGAACTTTCTCATAAAATATCTCTTAAATAACATTCAAATTATCTTGAATTTTAAAAGAATAGTTAATGAAGTTGGTAGGATCACATTGATTGGTTCAATAATAGTTCAATTAATTCTCTAACATAACAATTGTTTCCTATTGTTGTCTCAATTTCTTAATTGCTGATCCAACTCCATCTACAATTGATTCATTAAAGGCCAACCCTATATAGGCTAGGCTTTCTAATTTGAATTTCGTTTGCATTAAAAACAACATCAAAAGTCAATACCATCTCTTTATCAACAAAAATATTTCTCCTCTTATGAGACTGTCTCACAATTTGTTTGGTCTATCTCACAAGTTCTAGATATGATACATTCATAGGTGTGGGTGTAGGAAAATATCCAATGGTATTTAATCTAGAAGTACTCACCTTTGGGGATATTTTAGGAGTGTAAACTTTCTCAATTGGTGTAGATCTAGATGTTACTAGTATGTTCTTTAAGATTTCTTATTGCTTCTTCTTTTACCTCTTAGTTTTGGAATCTGCCTCCAACTTATTTCCTTATTATTCTTCTTTGATGTTCTTCTTTTGTTCTTCCAATTTCTCCACAACTTATTGTTCTTGGGATGAAATTTCATTTGCAAGTATTGTTTCTTCAGTTTTACTCTTGGTTATCTCCTTTTCCTTGTGTAACCTCTATTCTCCAACTTCATATTCAGATTCAACTTCGACTTTTTTCTTGGCTTCTTCAATTTCATTTTTTAATCTTGCTACTTCAGTGTCAAGTTCAACTTTATTCTTAGCATCCTATTGAATATTTTGGAGCAATGATCTCTTATGTAGCACTTCCTCAAAATATTCTTCCATCACTAAAAATATTTCTTCTTCCCAATATTCATGTGTATATGGCTATGCAATCCACTTCTTTAGAATGTTGTTTTATTATTAACTTGAGATCTTGTCTTTTTTTATGTTTGAGCAAAATTGAAGATGATTGAACTTTAAAATTTTTACCAAATAATTTGAACACTTATGAATTTCATAATTTATCCAAATATGAATATTTATATCAGCCACATATGAATCTCATAAATAAATCAACCACATAAATTAGCCATATAAATCAATCAACAATGAGAGACAACATATACCCTGGGAAAACCCTACAAACATGGATGATGAAAAACCCAACAATTCTTTTAGTATGATAGATAGATATGTAGAGAATGGTTTGCATCAGATAAGCATATTGTCCGATAAGAGATATCACCTCAGCAGCATAGAAGAGAGATCTAATGCAACCCTGCAAAAACAACTGTATGCAATTGTATTAAACTTGCCATATGCTTAGCATATTAATAACAATCCAAAAAACCTATCATGCAGAAGGTAGCACATGGGAGTCTCAGTAAACACACTCATAGAACCACATAGTACACTCACAAGGAGGAGATAACTAAATATGCCTCAATGAAAACATTACTGCCCTTCCTTTCCTCAATTAGATTTAACTGAATGTTCATTATCTTGAATTGAAAGTGATCTGACTTGAATTGGATGTAAACAAACTTGAACAGAATGTTAGCTGACTTGAATTGAATGTTAACTTACTTAATATGAATGTTAACTGACTTAAATTGGAAGTGAACTGACTAAATTGATTGTGAACTAACTGAACTGAACTCAAACTTCAACAGAATGTATGACGATAAATTTAGGAGACTAACCGAATGTCTTTGGTCCTTTAACACTTAGTGTCATCAATGCATAATTTATATTATTAACTTTTGCATGGATCTCTTTAGTCAACTGATGTATGCTAATTGATGAACATTGAGCTCTTCTTTACTTAACTTATTACATTAATTAATAGTTCAACTAATTCTTTGATTGAGTCATTCATATTTAATTAAAGATTTATAACTTGAGTTCACTGAGATATTTGCATGGGTAATTCTCTTTCTCTTTCTCTATGTTTTATCTCAGTATCATTAAATAATTAATGCATGCTCCATATGTGTATTATTTATCCATATTATCATATCATACTTAGAAGAATTATTCCATACATATTGATGATCATATATATGATCACTAGCCATATAGTCATATGCTAAAGTAATTCACTCTAGGGGTAGCTAATCCCTAAAGGAGACTTATAACACTTAGTGACCATGACTATCAATATACCACATAGTATAACCACACCACTTGATACAAAACATGCCCATCTCCATAATTGGAAATCCATTCTCATAGGGTACCGTCTATGGGAATCATTGACTTGATACAACACAAGCCCAAAATCTTGATACAACACAAGACCAGTATTGATACAACAAAAGACTCCAATCTTGATACAACAGAAGATTCCAATCTAGACACAACAAACGATCACATTACAATCATCGCACCTCAATACATGGGGACATATATGAGACTTGATACAATACAATGTCCTGATTTGATACCACACAAGTCTTGGAGAACGAATCCTGATGCTGTACAATCAACACTCACTCTCAGCGAGGGAGACATTCTGTACTTTAGCAAGAATTTCCTATCATACCAAGCCTATCTTGGAAGTATCTCAACTTCATTACTGGCGGTGACTTCTTCACAAATTTGCAATCTACTCATCAATAGCTATGTACTGGATTTTTATTTTTACATGGCCATGACTTCGATGAAGTAAAACTTCATATCAATGTGTTATATCATCAAACATAGGGTTTTTGAGAAATCTTGACTATTAACACCTAATAACCGTAGGCTTATAGTCTTTCACCCTATTAGGTAGCATCCCAAGCTACATTACTCCTCAATGGGTAGTACTATCCGCAAAATACATTTAACTTATGTATTACTCACTTCAATACACATAAAAAATCTCAATCTATATAATAGGTATATTATGTATAAAAATACAATAAATAACCTATTCTAATGTCAAAGGTACTCAAACATATGCTTATCCATAAGCATAAAAATATAATACGTTCGCTAGGTACTTTAAGAGACCAACCAACTACTTATTTAAAGTAGCATCATCTGGATTCGATCCAGAATGCAGTTTCTCTAAACTAGAAACAATGGATTTCATATCCATAAGAAACACCACATTAAATGTGTAATTATCATGCATAAAGAAAGTCTTATATTTTCTTTTAATATTCAACATTTGTTGACTTCAAGAATCTTCTACTATCTAAAGAAGTTCTTAGTGAGCTTGCCATTCTCTATGATGTTCTTCAAGGCATGATCTCTTTCATAGTGATTTCATATCACAGTACCCCACATAGACAACTATATGGCTATCTAACCTCTCCAAGGGTTTTCAACTATTCTCCAACAGTTCATACTATAACTCTTCTTAAGTATCCAATATTTTCCAAGACTTTGACCATGTCTCTTCTCAAGTGAATTTTCTTCATGAGATATGACAACCCTTGGCTTCTTGAGTCATGCATTACGACTAACTAGTTTGGGGACTTTTAACTATTGCTTTCTGTGAAGATACATCAATACTCCATCTTCAACTAGAGGTGTCTTTTTATACTATATCAAGCTTGTTCCAGACAGAGGCTTGGTAATTATGCTGGAAATTATGCTCATTTATGGATATGTACATGAGTTACACAACTCCTTTTTGCATCATGTATAGGTTATAACTAACTAGGAACTTTGTAAAGTTTTACTACTTTACAATATGCGCTATATGAGAAACATCTTTGATGTGATCTTTCTTGATCAGTGTACCAGTCAAAATCCATATATCCGTGAAACTTACTTTCATTGACTAAGACATGTTTGAATCCACAAACTCTTTTACCAAGTACATAAAACACCACATTCTTTGTTGTACATGTCTATTTATGGACTGCAAAGCATATAATTGATCCTGGTACCTGTATAGATATATATAACATCTATGAGATCCTACAAATCTGAATAAGAATCATATTTAAATTTATGTGTGTGGTCATGGATTTACAATATTCCATTATTCTTGAATCCTTTCAAGAAATCTACTAAACATTTTTCTCAATCAGAAGAAAATATTTACCTAAAGACTATTACAACTCTAAACTTAATAATCATCCAAGATTGTTACCATACATGGTTTCTACATGCCATGAGGTTAATTTAACCAGTTCCACTAGTTTTTTTTCTAGGAGCTAGCAAATATAGCTTCTCCCTCTCAACATCAAGGATGTGAGAATAATAAATTTGAGTCCTCCATCACGGAGACTCATACTCATCTATATCTAACACATATATGAATATAATTAATATAAATACATTACCTTCAAGAGTCTTTACATTTCTCTGAATAGAATTAGGGCTTCTATTTTGTTTTCTTCGTAATAAACATAGGAACCTCCAGATCTACTCTTTTTCAGGATCAACCATCAGAATGAATCCATGCCATTCTCTTCTTCTAGGTCAGGGAATATGTTTTTCCCTACAAGAAAAATTATTCAAATGATTAATAACATTACATAACCAAGAAATGTAATCGCATGAAAAATTTCAACATATTGGAAATAGTTTACATAGTTATGTACATAGACTAAATAAATGTTTTGAAATAACCCCATTCATATCTTATGTGATGTTTTGAAACCATATATCAGTCCCATATTAGTTCAAAAATTCATATTTTATGAAGGAAATATGCAACCCCATATTCATATCTCATGAAGCAAGCATGAAACCCTCTATCTCATGTCTTATGAAGGAAATTTTCATCTTTATATCAGTCATATATAAGTATATATCAATCCTACATAAGTCTTATATAATTCCTATATCATGTCACATAATATGGACTCATGAGATCGACAATATGATAATAAAAGATAAACAATAATGTATATGCTCAACACAATTCCAAAGTCCATGAATAAAAATATCTATATGAAAATCATGAAACATATTAAAAAACATTTAGATCTGATTTATAATAGATTATAACAATCAAAATATACAATACTTATCTTTTATTGATTTATGTGGGCTCCCTCTTGATCTCTGCACCCTTGCGGAGAAAACCATAGTCCTTCTTTATTCACTTGAATGGACGAGATTCTTTTTAGTGAAAGGATTTATCCCTTTCTTCATTCTTTCCATGAGGAAAAGATTCTCCTCTTTAGTGTACACAACCTTACTTTGGATGTGCCGCCCTTATTGAATCAAGACCTTTTTCTTTGAAAAGATTGGCGAGTGTATCAAAACACTCCCTTGCGGTCTTCAAGATAATGATCATGGGCATGAGATTGTCATTAACCAAATCAAAGATGATATTCTTGGCCTTTGCTTGATTCTTATTGAAGTTGATTACCCCTTCATTGGTGGTAGGATCCTCTACCATTGTGGATACATAACCATCAAGGTTATGCTCTTCAAGAATATTCAACACCCTTGCTTTCCATGTGTTGAAGTAGGAAGTACCTTCATGGTCGTCTCTCAGTCAAACAAAGATCAATGTCATGGCTGGAATATTTTCCTCAACTCTTCAATATCCATGTAGTCTTAGGTTGCTGCACAAAAAAAAGATCTTTCATGCCCTATGCTTTGATACCATGTTGATGTTTGAGCAAAATCAGAGATGCTTGAACTTTAAAACTTTTATCAAACAATTTCAACACTTATAAATTTCATAAATCAGCCACATATGAATCTTTATATCAGCCACATATGAATATTTATATCAGCCACATATGAATCTCATAAATAAATCAACCATATAAATCAGCCACATAAATCATCTCCATAAATCAATCCACCACGAGAGACAAGATATACTATGGGGAAACCCTCCAAACATGGAGGATGAAAAACCCAACAATTCTTTGAGTCTGATAGATAGATTTGTAGAGAATAGTTCACAACACATAAGCAGATCTCCCGATAAGAGATATCACCTCAGCAGTAGTGAAGAGAGATACAATGCAACCATGCAAAAACAATTGTATGCAACCGTATTGAACTTGCCATATGCCTAGCATATTAATAAAAAGAAAAAAACCCTAGCATGCAGAAGGTAGCGCATAGGAGGCTTAATAAACACACTGAGAGCACCACATAGTGCATTCACAAGGAGAATCTAACTAGAACTCCCTCCGTGTAAACATTAGCGCCCTTCCTTTCATCAATTAGCTTTAACTAAATTTTCATTGTCTTGAACTGAAAGTGAACTGACTTGAACTGAATGTAAACTGGCTTGAATTAAGTTTTAACTGACTTGAACTGACGTTAACTTACTTGAACCAAATGTTAACTGACTTGAAATGAAATTGAACTGACTGAACTGATTGTGAACTAAATTAACTAAAATCAAACTTCAACAGAATGCATGACCATAAATTTAAGAGGCTAACTAAATGTCTTGGTGCTTTCACACTTAGTGTCGTCCATGCACAATTTCTGTTATTTACTTTTGCATGGATCTCTTTAGTCAACTTATGCGTGCTGATTGATGAACATTGAGCTTTTCTTTAGTTAACTAATTACATTAATTAATAGAACTGACACTTTGATTGAGGCATTCATATTTAATTAAAGCTTTATAACTTGAGTTCACTCAGACATTTGAATGGGCAATTCGTATTCTCCTTCTCCATGCTTTATCTCATTATCATTAAATAATCAATGCATGGTATATATGTGTATTATTTATCCATATTATCATATCATACTCATAATAATTATTCCATACATACTGATGATCATATATATTACCCCAGGCCATATAGTCATATGCTAAAGTAATTCACTCTAGGGGTAGCTAATCCCTAAAGGAGACTTATAGCACTTAGTGACCATGACTACCAATATATCACATAGTATAACCATATGACTTGATACAACACATATCCATCTCCATAATTGGAGATCCATTCTTATAGGGTATCATCTATGAGAATCATTGACTTGATACAACACAAGTCTAGACTTGATACAACACAAGTCCAAAGCCTTGATACAACACAAGTCCAGTATTGATACAACACAAGACTACAATGTTGATGCAACACAAGATTCCAATCTTGATACAACACAATATCATAGTACATGAATCCCATCTCATCACATGAGGACATAGATAGGACTTGATACAATACAATGTCTTGACTTGATACCACACAAGTCTTGGAGAACCACTCTTGTGTTTTTCCGTCCTTGAAGTTGTTCTCTTGTATGGAATTAGATTTTATCTCACCAAATTTTGGATTATTTAGGCCATACACTCCAATATAAAGAGGACATATATGAAAACATTTCTTGTGAACCTTATTCAACGATGCACTGAAACCACAAAAAATTGCCTGATAAACAATTTCCCTTATTACAAAATTGTATGGGACTAAATTGGGAAAGAAAGGAGGTGACTTGGTTGCCCCATATATTACGATCTATGTTGAATTCTCCTCAACATAACAATATACTATATCACATAACCAAATCGTGGATTCATAAATTAACCTAAACACTTTCTAATAGATAACGATTTCATATAAATGAGAAAAGAAATGATCAGAAATTTGAGTAATTTTCCTCATGCACTTGCACTTACATAATACTTGATAATATACCTACATTGGATATTCTGCAAGATTCCACCACCAACTCATACCTCTAAATTCATTTCCTTCTAAATTCATTTCCTCCTTTATGGATGATATTCAAAAGATAAGGTGACATATAGAATTTAGGATGAGAGTGTAGAGAACTTAACCTTCAATAAAGCTTTCGTCAAATATATGACTGAATATCTACATAGTTAACACCAATCCCTTCTCACAATAGCATGCATCAAAAATACCCAAGAGACTTTAAAATGATGAGAATATTTTTCTCCATACAAATTACTAATATGTATGGTTCCCGCATTAGTGGGTTCATAAATACCAATGCTTCTTTATTTCTTTCAATTCACCACTTCTCTAGTACTTTGCGGTGGTCTTTTTTAAACCTCTTACCCACTTATATGTCAATTGAACTTTATATTCAACAAATTTATAATACTTTTGGATTTTAGTAGGTAGAAATGAAGCTATCAATTATACTCTTCCATTTACCACCCTTCTATTTTCAAGCTTAAGATGATCAATAATCTAGCGAATTACCTTTGCACAAGGAAATACAACCGGTCTTGTAGCTGCAACATGCATATTTTCTATTATTAAGGTAAACTTCCTCATATTTATCATCATAATTGGTTGGGTTAGCTAAAATAGGTAGCGGAATGTATCTTTCCTCATTGAAAATATGAAATAATTTTGCCTAGTTTGGAAAATTGGCCAATCTTGGCTGACTTGAGGTGTTAGAGAATAATGTTCTTCTAGGTTCTATAGGTTTTTATTGTACAAGTTCCTACCCTTATTCCATTAAATGATTTTCCTTTTTATGAGGTTTGAGAGTCTTGTTTTTCCGAGGCATATACACAATCTTGGTAATTTTTCTAAATTACGTGGTATATCAAAGTGATAGAGCATATAAGGTTATGGAATTAATAATAATGAAAATGTAACATCCAATTCTCTTATTCCTACATTTATAATCTAGAAATTAAATGGGAAGTAAGGAATGTAGCAATGCATTCATTTACTAAACCATAAAACAAGATGAACCTTGATTGCATTTTGGTTATAATTGAAAGAATTGATAGTTAGAAATAATAATAAGCCAAACTCAATGCCTCCCCTAGTTCTATTTCATTTTTTTTTGAGAACTCGAAAACAAAATTTCATGAAATCAATAATAAGGGACTCATCATAGATGATTCAACGACTACATTATAAAGCACTTAATCAAAATCTAGGGAATCAAGAGTTTGATTTGTTGTGGAGATGTAATAATAAATAATGACGATTTAGAGTCTCTATCAAGTTTCTAATTTCGTTGAATTTAATAAAATATAAAATCAAACCTAGTGCATGCAAAACACATAATTTAAACAAGAAATGAATATTTTCATTTCATTAAATTTGGAATTAAACAGTGGATTTAGAATTCTAAAAAAAAAACCTCAATTCTGCTCATGTCCTCGGAATACAAAATTTCCAATTTTAATGAAATATGTTAATAATTTATAATTACCTTATGAATGAAACATATAAATTAAGAGAGGAGATATAGCAAACCACTGAAATTTTCAATTGAACTAGTATGCATAAACACTACCTTAATTTTTTATGATTCACCAAATGAAAAGTATTATAAGTATGAAGATGCTCATTGAATTAAAATAATTTCCCAATTCATAATACATTTCAAACGTACTGCCAATACTTTGGTTCATGTTAAATATATAACATCTGAAAGGTACTTGACCCATCAAAGGAGTATGAAAGATGGATACCTAGAAGTTCCTTGCAACTATCAAAGTGAGGTGTGAAATCAATGATTGAGTTACCACCAGTGGTAGCAGAGCTAGAAGGAAACATCAACCTTAAGATAGGTTATAATGATATAAAGGCATAATAAAAAATGATAAATGAAAATATTCTCATAGTATCAGAGCATAGAGATATATATCACTCTAGTATGATCTCTGATAACATTGGAGGCGAACATGAAGTCAACTTGTATGTATCATTTGATGGTCACAAGACTAAAAATTATATCCAAGTTTGCAAATTGTTCAATGGCATTGAATTAGAATCAAATATTGACTCTCTAAAAGCCTATGATAGTTTTGAAGTAGAATAAAAAATCAAATTTTAGAAATACTTTGACAAACATCATAGATGTAAAAAGAAAGAAAAATACTTGACAAATGGATACAACACCTCAATACAATTAGAGAGTTAAAAAAAGGTAAAAAATCATAATATCTTCGATAATGTTGGATGAGATGAGAATATTAATTATCACAAGAGCTTGGATAGACCATCACAAGAACTGGAATTCATTTTTTTAAACTAAAACGGTTAGATTTTTTTAAAAAAAATTTTAAATTTTTTTTATTTAAGAAAAGAGTCGGGTATGAATTGGCCAAAAAGAGAACCAATCAACCATTTACAAAAGTAACAGAAGATATAGATCTAGAAGCAAAGAATTACAAAGATCTTTAAGCTTAAGGATATTTCCAATTTGAAAGACTGATTTCTGAAATGCTCTCAAGGGAGCGGCTGAAATGAACTTGTTTTTCCATTGATACTGAGATTTCCAAGAGGGAGTTGGCATGCTTTATTCGCCAACAGATTAGCATGATTGTTTAAATCTCGCAAGATATGGAAAGAAGACACCCTTACAAAGTCCTTTAAAATGTTCTGGATAAGCTGCAGAGTTTTGTTCAAAGAAGGATTGATAAACTGTTCTTCAGAATTTATCATTTTGATAAAAATATCAGAGTCCCCAAAAATTCGAATTGACTGAAATCCCTTTTCTTTTCCAATCTGGCAGGATTTTAGAATGCTATAACTCTCAGCCTGATTATTAGATCTGGTTCCAAGACCCCAACTGAAAGAGGTTTGGCTTGAATAGTACAGAGAAAATACCACCCCACTAGGATCAGAAATTCCAGGATTACCTTAGGACGTGCCATTGAAAAATATAGTAGCAATTCCGGAGCTCTTCCGCCACAAAAGAAAATCAAAAGCACTAATCCTGACATGCTAGTGTGAAGGAAGAATTGGTTTAAAAAAGAATGAATTTCTGCCAGACGCGATTGGAGAAATTCCCAACCAAACACCAAGTTCTGAAGACAAAGAGGAAATGTTTTTCGACTTGCTAGAAGATTCCAATATCAACAATTTACTTTGCTTGCTGCGTCTTTGGGAGAGGATGAGATACCATTAAAAATGCAATCATTTCGGGCAATCCACAATATCTGCCAAATCGATTTGGGAATTGATTGCTAGATTTTTTTACATTCTGCATTTTTCTTGTGCAAAACAAAAATTCGATCATTCCAGGAGCATACAATGGGACAATTGCCGATTGAGAGGGAGAAACTACCATCAATATGTCAAGAACCAAATTCCAAACCATCTGGGAGAAGTCACAGTTGAAAAACGAGTGATCTATTGTTTCCACTGCTGAGAAACAAAAGCTACATCTAAATGGGTCGTGAAAGCTATGTTTAGAGAGATTATCTCCTGTTAATGCCTTATTGTGCAAGAGAAGCCACATAAAACAATTGAACTTTGGAAGGCTATATGAGGACCAGGCATACTTCCAAATAGATGGGGATAAAAATGAAGGTTGAAGAGGCTGTAATGCAGAAAATCCAAGAGATGCTGAGTAATTTCCTGTTGGTCCCCAACCCCATTTATCCTTAGATGATCGATGGACAGGTGCCAGGCTTGAGAGAGATGAGATCAACAATTTCTGTTGCTGGTGAAGTGGCTTTGGAATCTCTGAAAAAGTCCAGCCAACCCAATTTCCATTTCCATCCCAAAGGCAAATATCAGCACAGACCTTTATTTATTAATCAAGATTTAAGCTCACTTAACTGATTTAAAGTAGAAAGAGGAAGGTTGCCCAAAATGCTGTCTTCCCATAATAAGATTTTCATCCCATTACCAAGGATTCTGTAAATTTGATGACAAATATGATCAATTCCTTTTCTACACAAGTTCCATATTGCAGTGCCAGGGAGAGTATTAGCTAATTTTAAATTTCTTTTTGAACATCACTTGAGATATTTCCTCCGAAGAATCTTGCTAACTGGGTGATTTTTTTTCTGCAACCATTTGCCAAATAATTTTTCTACCCAGAGCTATATTATCCAATTCGAGGTCTCTAATTTGCAACCCGCCTTCCGAAATAGGTTTTTTAAGAGTTTCCCAACCAACCAAGTGCAGCTTATTCTGATTACCTTTTCCACCATTCCAGAGAAATTCCTGAAGAAGTTTGGAAATCTGGGCAGTGATGGATTTAGGCGCAAGAAGCAATGAGGATTGGAATAAAGGAAGAGCTGAAAGAACCACCTTTATAAGAACCAGCTTTCCAACCATCGTTAGCTAGTAACCGCCCCATGAGACTATTTTGGCTTTTATTTTACTAATAACTTCCATCCAAAGCAAGGGAGGGCAGGGTCCCATGGTTAACAGGAGGCCCAAGTAATTGATCTTATCTCACTTTTCAAAACCAGGAAAGCCCAATGAACAAGCAATTCGCTGAATTGTTTTCTGATCAACATTCCAGCCAAAAACATCACTCTTTCTTTTATTGATCAAATCTCCTGAACTTTGGCAAAAATCTTGGAGAAATCCATTAAAATCCCGATCAATAATAATCAAAGCCCCTCCAAGAAGAAGAGAGTCGTCAGCGAAAAGGACATGATTGATAGAATCCACATCTCTAGCTGCCTTTATGTCTGGAATAATACTTGCAACCATTTCAGCAAAGAGTTTCCTTCTTAAAGATTCGACCATCAATATATATATATAGGAATGGTGACAAAGGGCACCCTTGGCGAAGTCCTCTAGTGGCTTGGAAGAAATTTGTTGGTCTCCCATTAACCAAAGGCACTATCCATGGCCTGTCTGTGCAGGCTTTAATCAAACTAACAAATTCGCCACTGAATCCAAATGAATGAAGAACTTGATAGAGGAAAGGGAGATTTACTCGATCAAAGGTGTTTTTCATGTCAAGTTTGATAATCATTCCTTTCTCCTTCCTTTGGTAGCTGGATTGCACAACTTCTTAAACTTGTATCACATTGTCAATAAGGTACCTTCCTTTGACAAATCCTCCCCGGAGAGGAGAGATTAACATCCCTATCAAAGGCTTGAGTCTGTTAGCTAAGACTTTGGTAAGAGGCATTGCAGAGTGAAATTGGTCTAAATCTATCGAAAGTTTCTGGATTTGTCTCCTTAGGTATTAGAGGTAGGAAATTAGAGTTAGTTCCCCCTCCACCTTTATCTTTTTTGAGGAAAGTTAAGATCATTCTGGCAAGGTCTGTTTTGATAATATGCCAACAAGATCTGTAGAAGTGTATGGAAAAGCCATCTGGCCCAGGGGATTTGTCTGGTTCCATGACCCATATCACATCAACAATTTCTTTTTTCTGAGAATGATTTCACTAAACCTGCATTAAGCTCATCAGAGATTAGAGAAGGAATAAAACATAGTAAATCAACACTCATAGCAGAGTTAGGGACGCCTTCTTCTGAGAACAACAACTGAAAATGAGAGTGAGCAGCTTGCTGGATTTTCAAGTGTCCTTTGATAACCTCTCCATCACTAGATATGATTTCTGATATATGGTTATGTGAAATTCGAGCTCTGCACTATTTAAAAAAAAATGCTGTGTTTTTATCCTCAGCAAGCAACCATAGATTGCGAGATTTTAACCGCAATTGTTCTTCTTCTTGGCGAAAAGAGAGGAAAAAAGAAATTTGTGTAGAATGCTCTTTCACCAGCAGAGCTTTAGTGATTTTCGATTCCTCCAAATTAAATTGGATCTCTTCTAATTCATGGATAGACTCTTTCTTGTGGCTGAAAGGAGTCAAAATAGGTTTTTTGATCCAACTTTTCAATGCAAATTTGAGCCGCTTAAGCTTCCGTTCCCATACATAACTAGGAGAGCCATCGACTAATTGGGACTAGGAACCTCTCACTGTTTCCCAAAATCCATCCCTTTTGATCCAGAGGGGACTAAATATGAATGGGATAGGGCCAATATTTCCCCTATTCGATAAGCAAAGTGATTGGATGATGATCTGAGGTTAACCTAGGCATAATTTTAGAAGAGATTAGAGAATTACCACCCAACAAAGAACTTTGAACCAAATTTTTTTCTAGACGAGATAGAATGCTGGCAGCTCATGTTCCTATTATTAGACCAAGTAAATCGTCCTTTCTTAGGCTTGAAATCTAGCAGATCCCAAGCATGAATCAAAGTCTCAACGAACTCATGAAAATGGTCCTTTCCCCGTACTCCTCCTTTTTTCTCCATTGGATCTAGAATAATGTTAAGATCCCTGGCCACAATAATATTGATAGGAGAGTGAGTTTCAATAAATTATGACAGAGAAGTCCAACAATCCTTCTTCTTAATAAGATTTACAGGGACATATAGGTTAAAGAGAGCAAAGGAGGTCTTGCTAGGGATATTCTGAAGATCTGTAAAGATCCAATGTTGGGATGCATATGACTCTTTCAACAAAAAAACTTCCGCATACCATAATGTTGCAAGCCCTCCTGAAGTGCCCCTTGCACTGACAACCATTCCATAATTCTTTTTCCACTTAGTTTTGCTTGATAAAAGCAGCACATCTTCAACAATCTTTGTCTCTAGAACTGGAATTCATAGGAATTCCCAGGATACAACCTATAGAACCTCATCACCTCCACTCACCACTTAATTTCTCTACATATTCACTACTTGGTGCAATGTGATTCCTTTTCACTACAGTCCCTCAGTATATCACCATCCACCATTGGGATTCACGTGCAAGACCAAAGCAAAGATATGTAACGATCCTTGAGGTAATTCGGAGTTCAATCTATCCATGCTACAATTTGACATAGATAAATATTCATACCTCATTACAAGGCGTTAAATCCTTCTTCCATCAATTTGAATCCATCCCTAAGCATTTAGAATCCTCAAGAGAGAGTAAGAATAATTGGCCAAGAGAGCCAGGGAGAGCCCATTTAAATCCATTTATAGCAATTTATATCCTCACCCCCAAGGGAGTAACTCCCATTCCAAGAGGACTCTAACTCAAATTTTACTAGGGAAGTTACAAGACATGAGGGAGTTACATAATCACATGATTTGGATAAAAATTGCCAATGAGGGTGCACTAACACAAGTGGGGTTACCAAACCACCAAGGGGAATATTAAACAAGTGGAATCCATTCCAAGTGCTAGGGAAGGCACACTAACTCATGGATTAGGTTAAATAGTACCAACACAGGATAGATAATAAGAATGAAACGCAAAGTGTGTTATTAGGGATAGCCACAACTCCAAGTCCCTAACACCCTTCACGTGTGGAATCCATGACCCCCCATGTTGAAGCTATTTTTTTATTAAAAAATAATAATAGAAATGATATACATAATCCAAGAACCTAGTGCCACTTCACAATATAAGAATAACGAAAACATATGTCTAGGGATTAGTACACTAGTGGAATTACATCTCCCCTCACCTTAAATAATGTTTTGTCCTCGATGCATACTTATTAGGTACATGCGTGACAATGTACCAAAATTTGAAAACAAATGACTATATTCTTCCCTCATACTATCTTCCAGTTCCCAAGTGGCATCTTCAGGATTGCAGTGATTCCATTGGACCTTTACCTTCCCGATATCTCGACTGCAAAGCAACTTGACTCTTCTTCCCATAATGGAAACTAGTTGCAACGGAAAATTCCCTTCCGGCTCCACCTAGACTACATTACAATCAACCACATAATTAACATCAGGTATATACTTTTTCAACAATGATACATGGAAAAAATTTAGTACTTTAATGCAAGTAGGCAAAGCAAAGTCATATGCAACAGGTCATATCCTACATAGAATCTCAAAGGGTCCACAATATCTAGCAGCTAGTTTGGAAAAATTTCCCAAGTTCAAGGAGGTATTTTTGGGTCTAAATTTAAAAAAGACATGCTCTGCAACATTAACTGTCTTTATATTTTGTTCTTATCTGCGTAGCGTTTTTGTCTATCTTGAGCTGCTTTCATATTTTTCTTGATCTTAACCATATGTTCTTCCATGTACTTCAAATTTATGGCCCGACAATGGTTTTATCTGTTAGATTGTCCCAACTAATAGGAGTATTGCATATCCTCCCACACAATGCCTTGAAAGTGATAATATTCAAGGAGGCATGACATACATTGTTATAAGAAAACTCTACCAAGTACAAATAGTTCTCTCACTTGGATGGTTGATCCATCACACACATCCTCAGCATATCCTCAATTACTTGATTGACTCTTTCTATACAACCATATGTCTGGGGATGGTATGTTGTACTCATGTTCAAATATGTGTCAAATCCTTTGAACATGCCTTTCCAAAAGTTATCACTAAACTTGGAATCCCTGTCTGACACTACAACTTTCAGAATTCCATGGAATTTGGAAATATCTTACATAAATATGTATGCAATATTTGCTGCTGTATGAGTTGTCTTTATTGGTATAAAGTGAGTTTCTTTGGTAAATTTTTCCACCACCACAATGATGGCGTCATGCTGTGATCTCATATTAGGAAACTTTGTGATGAAGTGTATAGTCACCACATCCCATTTCCATTCCAGTATAGGCAATGGATACAACCAACTCTAAGGTGATGCCCCACTTTCACTTTATGGAATTCCATGCATTTGGATATGCACTCTATAACATCATTCTTCATTCCTGGCCAATAATATTGTTTCCTTACCACTGCAACTATATTTTGATATCCTGAATATTTGTTGCTGTATGAGTTTTCTTTACTGGGATAAAGTGAGTTGATTTGGTAAAATTTTCCACCACCACCATGATGGTGTCATGCTGCGATCTCTCGTCTTAGGAAAATTTGTGATGAATTCTATGGTCACCATATCCCATTTCCATTCTAGTGTAGGCAAAGGATACAAAAAACCAACTTGATGTCGATGCTCCACTTTCACTTTTTGGCATTCCATGCATTTGGATATGTACTCTGCAACATAATTCTTCATTCCTAGCCAATAATATTGTTTCCTTACCGCTGCAACTATATTTTTATATCCCAAATTCCCAACATAAGGCATATCATGCATTTATTTTAGAACCATCTTTCTTAAATGTCCAGAGTCTGGCACATAAACTCTTTCCTTATGCAAGATAATCCCATTCTCTCCCATCCTTTACTTATCGAGTTTCTAAGGTGATTTTTGCTTCTATAGACCGTCTCTTACCTATTGGTAATGCTCATTTTTAGCATAGGCCCTAATGATCCTATCTTTAAGATATAATGCATAAGTACTAATCTCTACTACATGTATCTTCCTACTAAGTGCATCGACGACCTTATTTTCTTTACATTTGATGTGCTTGATGTCAAAGTCATATTCAAAAGGTAATTCCATCCACCTTCTCTATTTGGAATTCAGAGTAGGATACTCAAACAAATACTTTAATCCATCACGATAAATTCTCAAATAAAATTTCTTACCCATAAAGTAATGTCTCCACATCTTCAAGGCATGAATAATGCCTGGAAGTTCCAAATCATGAGTGGCTAATTATACTCATAATATTTCAACTTCCTGGATTTGTAACAGATTACATGTCCATCCTACATCAATACTCCACCAATGCCTTGCTTACATGAATATGTGCACAACACAAATCTTCTACTAGAATACATAATCTTCAACACTAGTGCACTGGTAAGAAACTGCTCGAGTCTATGAAATCTATCCTCACACTTGGAAGTCCATTCAAACTTCATGCCCTTCTTTTGGAGGGATGTGATGGGGTGCACTATCTTTGTAAATCCTTCAATGAACCTCTTATAGTAACCTACTAATCCCATGAAAGATATGACTTCTGAAACATTCTTTGATGCTATCCAATCCATGACGGCTTCTATCTTTTCAAGATCTACTGAGGTTCCCTCTTCTGAAATGATGTTCCCCAAGTAATGGATTATGTTAGGACGGAATGAGCACTTACTAATCTTGGCATAGAATTGATGTTGTCTGAGCACTTTCATTACCAACCTTAGATGCTCTTCATGTTATTCTTCTGTCGTTGGAATAGATGAGGATGTCATATAAGAACACAATAAATAATTTATCCAAATACTTTCTGAAGACTCCATTCATTAAATACATGAATGTTTCTGGTGCATTTATCAACCCAAAAGGAACTACTGTGAACTTATAGTGTCCATACCTTGTTCTTAAGGTTGCCTTACAGATGTACTCATTCTTGATTCGTACTTGGTGGTACCCAGATCTCAAGTCTATCTTTGAAAATACCTTGGCTCCTCTTAGCTGATCAAACAAGTCATCAATATAGGGAAGTGGATAATTTTTCTTGATTGTGGCCTTGTTAAATTGTCTGTAGTCTATGCAAAGTCTTAGAGTTCCATCTTTCTTCTACACAAACAACACTGGAGCTCCTCAAGGTGACAAACTAGTGTAAAATTTCTTCTAACTGCATCTGAAAATCTTTTAGGCCTGGTGTACTCATCATGTAGGGTGATTTGGATTAATGGACTATTCCTTGTACCAATTAAATAGAGAAGTCAATATCCCTTTTCGGTCGCATTCCCAGGATTTCTTGAAAAACATCTGCAAACTCCTATAACACCAAATATTCCTGCAGTTCCGTTTCCTTTCCTTTTTCAGGTTCTTGCACATGGGATGCATACAACTACCATCCTTTTATGAAGCACTTCTCCAATGTTAGAGCGATGACCTACCTTAGAGATATAGGTATCGATATACCTCTTAATGTCGCTTGATTTCCTTCTTCATCTAGACATGAGTAAGTCTTGTTGTGATAGTTAAGAATTGCATGGTGTGCACCCAACCAATCCATACTAATCAACATGTCATATGAATCCAAGGGTATGATATTCAAATTTTCAAAAGTATTCACTCCATTCATTTCCAAAGGAAACTCCTTTACTGCTTATGTAATCTTTCTCTTGGTACCTGTTGTAAACTGCACTATACTTTCTACTTCAAGCTTACTTTTCTTTAAGTGGAATTTCTCAACTATGTTAGGTGCAATGTAACTATGGATAGCTCTAAAATCAATAAAAATAGCTATAAGTACGTTAGAAATCTCACCTACTACCTCAGTCATCCTGCATTGATGATCCACTTGTATCCTATACAAGAATGCATAAATTGTTGAAATGCTACTTCCCACATCACCAATAGTGGAGGATTGAATGTCATGAAGGTTTTCATTAGTGCTTTCTATAAGAGGGAATTGCTTGGCATAGTGGTTTCCTTTACATGTCCAACATTTAATAGATGGTTTTGATCTTCTTTCTTCTTCATCTTTGGGTATGCCTTGATCAGGTTTTCTACGACTGGTTACTATTTCTGAAAGTTGGAGGTTAAAAACCTTTATTCTTCTGATCTTTCTTGTATTTCTTCATCTCTTTCCAGTTCTTTTGATAAGGAAATTTTTTCTTATTATGATCATCTGCATGATTTTCTTTTAAAATTACATATTTAATGGTCCTTGATCTATCATACTGGATCTTGTCTCTATAGGAATTTGGTAGGCCACTTAAGAAGAATATTTGAATCTTCACTTTTTCATCATTTACAAAATATGCATACTTCAACAGCTCTAGAAATGTTTTCTCATAGGCTTCCATGGTCATACTTCCTAGCATGAGTTCAAGTAATTCTTCTATTTTCTTGTCAAAATAGTGTTATGAGAGGTACTCTTTCTGGAAGTACTTCTTGAACTTTTTTCATGAGATTCTATTTTCATCAAGGTTTTTCAAATTTACTAACTGGTCCCACCAAATGGATACCTTTCCCTACATGTGGAAAATGGATACTCTTTCTTCCATATTTGATGAATATTGATGCAATTGGAAAAATTTTCTAAGTCCTAACAACCAAGATTCAACATTTTCTCCCTTCTTGCATTCTCCATCAAGGTGGGAGGTTTGATCCTTCTTAGTTCCCCCACGAGTGCAGTTTGAGCGATTATTCTCTTCTTAGATATGTTCGTAAATCTTTCTAGGATGATTTCAGAGCGAGTTAAGGAGTACTTCTTCTTCTTATTCTTTGTAGAGAGTTTACGATGAGGTTTTCTTGCATAGGGTATCGATCCTTCAGAATATCTCCTTTGTTCATGGTGTTTGTTTCTTGCATGGTCTCTCGAGGTTTATATTTAGGTTTCTTGCATGTGTTTTAGACTATTCATGATTTGTGTTTGGGTATGCATGATTCTTTCACTCTCTTTCCTGTAGGTTCTCATTTCTATTTCCAAGATTTTGGCCAAGTTTTCTTGATCCAAGGGTTCAAGTCTTCTTTTTTCTCTATATGTCCTTGATTCTTTTATAGGGATCATCTCAATAGGTTCTTCTTTAGGCCGTATGGTATTTTACTCTCTTCCTGACCCGTCTTCGATCTTTGATTATGTAATTGAACTCTGAATTTTGATCTTTGTATCTTTAGTCTTCTCTTCTTTGATTAGGGATTACAATTTTGGCTCAATGTTCATACTATATGTTACAATGTGTTCATTCCAACCACTATTATCACATCGCAATTATCTTTCATGACATGTGCATAATGTTTTTAAAATAAGCACACATAGTTTCTAATCTATAGCAGGCCCAACAATCATGTTGTTGAAACCTAAGCTCTTATACCACTTTGTAACATACCCGGCCTCGATCCCAATACTAGAGGCACCAAAATTATTAGGGGAAAGGTTGAAGTAATGCAAAACACGTCAGAGAAGGTTCCCAAGGAAAGGCCATAAATACTTCAATCCAAGTAAAACATACATTCAACCATTAACAACTTTACCATATCCTTTTGACAGACCTGACATCGGGAGTCATAAATTGATACCTCTAAACAAAAATGACAAAGACCCTATCGACTTGTCAATTCCCGATGTCAGAACATCAAAAGTTGAAAGTCGAAAGTTGGTACCGATCGAACCACAAGAATAATGACCCTCCCGACTTTCCGATCCTAACGTTGGCACATCAGAAATTGGAAGTTGACACTGGTCAAACCACAACAAAAATAACCCTCCCAACTTGCCAATATTGAAGTCGGCACATCGGAAATCTTAATTCGATATTGATCAAGCAAAATACATAAACATTCAAATTCATCGATTCCAACGTCATCCTGTCAGCATCAACACATCTGCACTGAAATCAAGGAAATGAATTCTCTGATTTCAAGGTTAACACTTAGCCATTTTAAAGGAATACAATGAACGTAAAACCTTTCTCACTAGTTGAACTTGAAATTAAATGCCTTCGACAAACAAAACTCAAATAGTTCTACGGATTGTTCAAGTAACTCTACCGTGAAGTCAGGCAGCATAAATTCTTATGTTTCTTAGGCATAGAACTAGCTAAAGGACTTGTTGACAAGACATTCAATTTTCAATCTCATTAACATTAAATATTCAGTCATGTAACATTGATCCACATATAATTCATCATAATCCATATCATATTGAAGGATGTATTATACAAACATATAATCCACATAAGCAATTAATCCATAGGCTACCAGCTACATCCATTTAAATAGATAAACAATTAATATTCAAGAGCATAGAATCTTCTACCATATTTTCATAAAATAAACACACCGTAGAATAGTCACCTAGTTAAGAGGGAAACTAGCTTCAACATGACAAATTTCCACTTAGCCATAGACATAGTCAATCCAACCACACTCGAGTACATCACCCCCAAACTGAGTGCTAAATGTACAACATCAGGAGTCATTCTCCAGGAGACTTGTGTTGTATCAAGTTCAGAAACTTGTGTTGTATCAAGTTCAGAAACTTGTGTTGTATCAAGTTAAGGGACTAGTGTTGTATCAAGTCACGAAATTATGTTGTATTAAGTTAAGGAAACTTGTGTTGTATCAAGTTAGGTTACTGTGTTGTATCAAGTTAGGACACTGTGTTGTATCAAGTTCTATACATGAAAGATGCATGTACTGTGATCTTGTGTTGTATTAAGACCAGACTTGTGTTGTATCAAGACTCCAGACTTGTGTTGTATCAAGACTATATAATTGTGTTGTATCAAGTCATGCAGATATACCATGTGATGTATTGCTAGTCATGGTCACTAGGTGCTATAAGTCTCCTTTTGGGATTAGCTATCCCTAGAGTGAATTACTTTAGCATATGACTATATGACATGGGGTAATAGATATGATCATCAATATGGAACAATTCTTCCAAGTATTATATGATAAGATGGTTAATAATTAATACACATATGGACCATGCAATATTTAATTAATGATAATGAGATAAATCATAGAGAAAGAGAATGAATTCAAATTGCACATGTATGCCTCAAGTAAACTTGAATTATGAAGGCCTCAGTTAAGTCTAAGTTGTAAATAAAGAATGTGTTAGTTAAAGAAGGAACATCTCTTTAATTCATGAAAAGTGTTTGTGCATGGGTGGCACTGATTGTGAAGTACCAAATACTTTCAGTTAGTCTCCTAACATTCAGTTGAAGATTAAGTTCAGTTCATTTAGTTCACATTCAATTCAAGAAGATCACATTCAATTCAAGTCAGTTAGCATCTAGTTAAAGCTAATTAAATAAGGAGGGCACACGTCTTGTGCATGCAAGGGTAGCTAAAGTGTTAGGTTGACACTGGAGCTTAGGAGGGCGCTAACGATTTCATGATAGGAGTTCTAGTGCATGCTCCTCTAAGTGAATGCACCATGTATGATGTCAGTGTGTTTACTGAGCCTCCAATTCTCCCCCTTTCCGTATGCTAGGTTGTTTTGTATTGTTATTAATATGCGAGACATATGGCAAGTTCAATACAGTTTTGCATTCCATTGTTTTGCAGGGTTTCTTTGTATCTCTCTTCTCTACTGCTATGGTGAAATCTCTTATCAGGAAATCTGCTGATCTGTAGTAAATCAGTCTTTGCAAATCTATCTATCATACTCAAAGAATTGCTGGATTTTTCATCCTCCGTGTTTGGAGGGTTTTCCCAGGGTATATCTTGTCTCTTATGGTGATTTTTTTATGTGGCTGATTTATGCTTAAACATTAATATATTGCTGATATAGAGAATGATACGTTGATGATTTAAAGATTTATAGGTGGCTGATATAAAGTTGATTAGGTAGTTGATATAAATTTTCTTATGTGGCTGATTTAAAGTTTCATAAAGTGCTGAAATTGTTTCATAAAAGTTTTAAAGTTCAAGAAACCTCGATTTTGCTTAAACATTAACACTAAGGTCATGAATCCATAAGCAAAGGTACTCTCAATTACTGAAAAGGGTGTGTTCTTTCTCAGCTCTATCAACACTGTCACACATAAATGAATATATCTCAAGCACATGGAAATATTTTTAAATGAAACAAAAGGAATTCCTTATTGGAAACATCACTTTGGACACAATAGATCAGGTCTCATGACCCAAAACTGCTCAAAAATAGGTGAACCAGACATATGATAGAGCTCTTCAACTCCCAGGATACAACTTGTGAAACCTCAACACTTTCCCTCACCACTTACCTTTTCTGCATCTTCACTACTTGTTGCAATGGGATTCCCTTCACTACATTCCCTTAGGATATCACCATCCACCATCTGGATTCATTTGCAAGACCAAAGCAGAGACAAGTAATGATCCTTGAGGTACTTTGGTGTTCAATCTATCTGTACAACAATATGTAATAGATCAGTCTTCATACCTCATTACAAGGGCTTCATACTTTTTCCATCCATTTGAAACTATCCCTAGGCATTCAAAATACTCAAGAGAGAGTAAGCATAATAGGCCAAGAGAGCCCGAGAGAGCCCATTCAAATCCATTTATAGCAATTCAGATCCCCCCCAAGGGAGTAACTCCCATTCCAAGAGGAGGTAGCTCAAATTTTACTGGGAATGTTAGAAGAGAGAGAGATTACAAGCCATGAGGGAGTTACACAATCACATGCTTTGGCTAAAAATAGCCAATGTGGGTGCACTAACAAGTGGGGTTACCAAACTACCAAGGGGCATATTCAACAAGTGGAATCCATTCCAAGCACCAGGGGAGGCCCACTAACTCATGAATTAGTGTCAATAGTACCAACATAGGACAAATAATAAGAATTAAAATGAAGAGTGTTGTTAGGGAGAGCCACAGCTCCCAATCCCCAATCCCCTTCATGTGTGGAATCCATGACCCCCCATGTTGAAGATAGTTTTTAATTGAACAATAATAATAGAAATGATATACACAATACATGAACCTAGTGTCACTTCACAATATAATAATAACCACAACATATGTCAAGGGATTAGCACACCAGGGGCATTACATTTTCATATTTATTTCATCTTTGTTAATTCGACGACGACCTTTATAACTAGGATGAATAATACATCCTTGTATCTTATGTGTTTCTTTTGGAACCTTTGTATTTTGATATTTCTCATGATTTATTGGTTGATAATATTTCAATATGAGCATCTTTTTGGATTTTTATGTTGATTGGATATGTAAATTTGGTTCCTTAATCCAAGGATTGTATTTTTATGTCTAATGACTTTCCTCATTCAACTAGACTATTCACTATTTCTTTGTTGACAAGCTGATCTAAATTTTACTTTCCTTTATTTCTACCATCCAACTTATTAATTTGTGCAAGAAATCTTTGACTATGGTTTCTTAGGCGAGAAAGTTCTTCATCATTTTTTGGCTTTCCAAATTTATTTTTAAGATTCTGATTCTATGGGATTTTCATCCTTTAACCTCCTCATTCGTTCAAGAAATATCTAATTAAAGTTTCTTAGGATAAAAAATTTCTTCATATTTTTTTGATAACTTCGCCTTAAAATCTTGATTCTCTTGTTTTAATTTATGATTGCACTACTTCATGTTCTTTGACTTCTTGATTGTGCAAGTAGTTTTTGACTATGATCTTTCATGTGAAAATTTTATTTGTCTTTTTCTATGGGTAACCTTGTCAAATTATTTCTTGATATCTTGAATTGGTTTTGTGATACTCGATCATTTTTCCCATATTAGTCACATCACACTTTAAATGATAAAGTTGATCATTGAGGTGATTTTCTCTCATCTACAATTTTGTAGCTTGTTTGTCAATTCTTTACATCAATCTTGAAAGTATTTTCTAAAAAGTGATTTGTTTGTTGTGTTTTTCTTTGAAGCCATGATTACAGAACTTGTATATTATTCATATTAATTGGACACACGAACTGCAAGGGATCCACTTCTTAGAAGTGAATTTGGGAATCCAAACTTTAAAATACCCCTTCTTTTCCTTTTACAATATTACATACTTTTAAATATCAGCTACTAATAATATTTGCTTGTTAATAATTTGATGCATAAGGTTGAGGGCCCCACTATAATTACTTAGATTGTATTAAGGTGTAAATTATAACTTTACTTAATATACCTTTAATATTAAGTCAACTTACCAAAAATTGTCCCATATAAATAATATGGGCTTGAACTCTTACAATCTATCCTTTAACTTGAACTTGTATATTTAGCCTTTAATTAATTGGGTTTGCTAAGGTTTGACAATCATGTCTTGTATGTCTTGTAGATGGTGACACAACTATTTATGGCAGTGGTTGGAATTTCCTAAGCCTATTTTAACTCTTCTTGAAGGATTGGAATGGGAGCGATGTACTCCCTTAGTCTCATGGACACTTGACAATGAATGATTGCATAAAACAACAAATTGGCAATTATTCATCTCTTGGAAGTGAAATATAATGATTAGTGGTGGAATAAACCTACAACATTCCAATTGTTAATTGATGGCTAGATTTTTATGGAAGCATCTATTTTATTTAGCGATACAATCTTCTACCTCCTTCGTGAATAATTCCACACATTCTTAGTGATATTGGTGAGTATACAGATGACTTTGGTAGGGATAGAGTCTGTGTTTTACACAACCAAAACATATGTCATTCCTCTATACATTCCCAAGGATACATATTTCTCCAATGGATTTTTATGGCATATGATTTTATCTTGTACCAACACACTTGTAGATAGTAATAGGTAGACATTGTTTAATTAACACTTTTTCTATTTTTCTTATTTAGTTTTTCTTGGTAGTGGAGTTATTATTTCTTAAATAAAATATCTATAATTTTACTGGAAAAAGTTCTGGTTGTGGTAAAATACTTTGTAATTTAGAGAAACTCTAAAACAAATTGAGTGTGGCCAAAATCAAATTAAGAATGTAGCTCTGATACTAAATGAAATGAAAAATTTCTTTGACATGGATTTTACTAAATATCCATGTAAAATTTACAATATTTTGCAATCCATATATAATAAATATAATTGAATAAGATAAATAAATTGATTGATACAATGCCATGTAGCATTGACTAGTCATAATGGTTGATGAGCCATGTCCTTTGGTTAGGTCATACCCCTTAGTTAGGATGTGTCCTTTCATGTGTGTGTGTGTGTGTGTGTGTTCATTATAGTGAATGGCTTTTCAATAAAATAGATCAATATAATAAAAGAAAATCCAAACAAAATGTAAAATGAGAAAATGACATAAGAAATCATGCACTAGGCAAGAGTTTGTCCATAAATCAAAATTTACTGGCAAAGTAGAATTTTAGATTAAATTATCAATCCTCACTATTCGAAAAGGTGAGCTGAAAATTCATAAAATTTTGGGGGTGGGGGGAGGGAGTTGAGGCCTCAACAAGTCAAAATCATTGTCTACTTCCATATTTAATGTTCAATAAAATTTTGCTTCTTGGATATAAAAGTTTGATTCTTGGAAAAACCAAAAAGGACAACAATGTATTGGGATTTAAGATGATGTCTCCTTACTTATGTGGTTATTATTGTCACACATTAGTTCCTATTCCATACATCCATGGATCATAGAAGTGTTGGGCTGGTATTTCTTCACGAAAACACATGTTTTCTCTTCAATAAGCTCGTTTTTCTCAAGTTGTACTTCTCCCATTCGAATTTCCTTCTTTTCATGAATGAACAGTGAGGTATGAGGAGTATCCTTTCCACTCCTATCTTGATTACATGAAAGTCAGAGTTGGTTACTTCAAAGTAGGATGTAATTTCTTGAGTATAGGAGTTAATCACTAGAGAGAATTAAGTGTTCGACTTTCAAATTTCTCTTTCATTTAAGTAGGATCCTAATCCAATTGGCTTACACATTAGGAAGAAGTGAGGGAATATGTTAATCACATAGAAGAGTATATAGTTAGGCTATGGAAAATTAATGAGACATATATCAATATGCTTGGACCCCATTACCTTTCTCCTTTGGTGTATTTACAACCCCTTAAGGGTGCTTCTTTAATAAACCTTGGAACATTTTATTAAATTCAAAACGAATTCATTTATAAGTATTTAAAATCACCATGGAAAGTCTACATCGTGGTGTGAAGCAAAAAATAGCAATGAAAAACATAATTACAACATATACATAATCAAATTCAAGACTTTGGAAGGGTAAAAAAATAGGATATTATGTCCCCCCCTTGGAACTAACAACATCCTTGGTGCTCTTTTTCTTTTCAACAACAATTTTGGTTTGGAAATGAATTCATATGCATATTTCAAGGCATCTTGCATTTTCCATGTGGCTTCAGATAGACAAACATGATTCCATTGCACCTTTACTTGTGTGATGGATAGGTTCTGGAACAATGTTAATTTCTAGGATACATAGGGCCTCTCGATGGAACTCTCCCTTTGGTTCCACTTGAAATACAACCAAACCAATTACATGGTTGGGATCATGTACATACTTCTTTAGAAATAAAAAAATAAAACACATTATGTGCTTTAATGTTGATAGGAAATGCAAGCTTATATGCTATTGGCCCTATCCTATATAGGATATCTAATGTCCCACAGTGTTTAGGTGCAAGTTTGGCATATTTTTCAAGTTTTAGAGAACTCTTAATTTTTTTAATTTAAGGTAAACATCTTCCCTTGTTTTAAATTCTCGATATATTCTATTTGTCTGCATAACTTTTATGCTTGTCTTGAGTTGTATTCATATTTTACTTAATCCTATTAACTTCTTATCCATCTACTTTAGATTTTATGGACCAAGCATGATTCAGTTCAATGTATTATCCCAAATTATTGGAATATTACATATTCTACCATAAAAAAACTCAAATGGACTAATTTTCAGTGATGCATAATATCCATTGTTGTAGGTAATCTTTGCAAGATGCAAATAATCCTATGTTATGACCTAAGGGGGGTCATATATGGGGTTAAATGTATATGATATGACACCAAGGGGGGAATATATGGGGTTCATTGTATATGTAGTAATTTTTTCCTAATGAAGGACACGCATCCCATTGAGGGTCATATCATATACATTTAACCCCATATATTCCCCCCTTGGGTCATAACATCCTCCCACTTACTGGTTTGTTCATAGCATGCATGCAAAACATGACTTCAAGCATATACTTTATTTTATCGATTTTCTCAATGCATATTTATGGACGATTAAGTAGTACTAAATTTTAACATAGTACCCAACCCTTCAAATAGCTCCTTCCAAAAACTAGATATAAATTTTGGATATATGCTTGATAAAATTGTTGTGAGAATCCCATGGAATATATATATTCTTTGCAATTTTTACTACTTTATATTTGGAGTTTATGGGAATAAAATGAGCATCCTTTCTTAGTTTATTAAGGACAACCATAATTAAGTCATATTTTATTTTATTTTATTTGGTATCCTTGTGATAAAATCCATTGTTATCACCTCCCATTTCCACTATAGAAGTGACAAGGGTGTTGGGTATGTGTTATATTCTCTGTATGACTACTCCCTTCCGATGGGGGTTCATGGGATGTTTTTAGCCCATTGTAATCTAATTCCAGTTTGGGAATTAGGGTTTTGTAGTTTAGTGAATGCATTATATTGTATTATAATCGGTTGAATTAATACAATAAAAAAAGAAACAAAGAGAGTGGTGAAGCTATGAGTTAAGCTGGTTTTCCCCTTCGGGTTTCTAGGGCAGATTTTTGTGTACTATGTGTGAATGCCATTGTTTAATTTATGTTTTGACTAATAATTGTATGAATGGTTACACTTAAATAGTTTTAGAAATTCCATATGGTATCATAGAAGTATTTCGCTTAAGGGGGGTGCCTTTGTTGTTGAGGGTTTACCTCGGTTCTTGGGTATGTAATAAAATTGGTTTCAGTGGGAGCTTTGCATGGGTGATTATTTTGCTAAAATAATGGTGAGCATTTATAGAATGGAAATAAAAAATTAAATGGATTTTTTTTCATTTGTGGAAGCTCAAGATGGAGGATCTTCTAGTAGATAAGGAACAATGGGTGGTTGTGAGATCTAGGTACAAAACCTATTGCTATGTCGAAGAATATTGGGATAAGTTGGATAAAGAGGAAAGGAGTACAATTCATCTTTGTATCTCAGATTCAGTACTACTGAATATCTATAGAGAAGACACTACAAATAAGTTGGTTGATTGACTTAGGTGCTTCATTTCATATGGCTCCTAAGAGGGATCGCTTCTGTGAGTATGAAAGGAATAATAAAAGGGATGTCCTCGTAGAATATGATTCTCCAACCAAAATCATAGGGAATGGTAAAGTAAAGTTATTATTGAAGGATGGAAGGATTAGAACCCTTCCTAGTGTTTTGCACATTTCAGACCTGCCTAGAAACCTAATATATCTCATCATAATGAGTGATGTAGGTGTAAATAATGTATTCGAAAAATACAGTTTTAAAATGGTTTGAGGAGAAATGGTTTTGATGATGGGAGTTCAGTGTGGAACTTTGTACACGCTGTTGGGAAGTACCATCACTAATGGGTATAACAACTCTATTGTTCCTAAGAGTAAAAGTGAAGAAAGTAAAGATCCTGAAGTATCTAGAAGAGATATTATGCTGCATCGAAGGTTGGGGCGTATTGGAGAGAAGGGCCTTTAAAAATTACAAGGTAAATGTATGGTTGAAGGTATGTCTAAATACAAAATATATTTTTATTTTTGTGAGCATTGTTTATAAGTGAATCATAATCGAGTAAAATTCTTGTCTAGTACTATAAGGGAAAATGAGATGTTGGAGTTGATACATAATGATGTGTTTGGTCTTATACTTGTTCCATAATTGGGAGGATATAGGTATTATGTTTCATTTATATATGATTTTTCAAGGAATACATGGATATATTTCTTAAAAAGGAAATCCAAGGTTTTCAAAAAATTCAAGGAGTTTAAGGCTCTTGTGAAAAACCAAACAGGAAGAAAAATAAAAGTGTTGAGAATCGTCAATGGAGGTGAATTCAATGTTAAATAGTTTGATCAATTATATAAATAGTGTGGCATAACACATCAAAATACAACTTCGTATACACCCCAACATAATGGGGTTGTAGAAAATATGAATAGGTCGATGATGTAGAAGGAGAGGATCATCCTTAGTGGTGCAGGATAGCACAAGAATTATGGGTCGAATCTATTGGCACTCCATGTTATCTAAATAATTGATCACCGACATCAACATTGGTTGAGAAGAATCCTCATGAGGTATGGTATGGTAGGAATACTTATGTTTCACATCTCAGATTTCTACGGTGTGATGCTTTTGTGCATGTTCCTAAGAAGAAAAGGAGAAATTTGGATAATAAAGTAGAGAAATGTATCTTTATAGGATACGAATATGGGCTGAAATGTTACAAACCGTGGAATCTTGTAATAAGAAAAAAATGTACAATCAAGGTGCGGTCTTCAAAGAAGTTGAGAGCACTTCCAAGAATGAAGATGAACCAAATGAAAAAGGACCAAATAAAATTGAGTTTGAGATAAAGGATGAAGGATATGGTTCAAATGAGGAGGAAGAGTAAAATGAATTAGATTATGAGGTGGAGCCATATACCGCATCCTTGAGAAGGTATGACCGTGGAAGGAGGTAAGATGAAAGGTATAGTTCACCTAATTTTATTTCTATTTTTGTTCTATATGCTATTAACAACGAACCTAGATTTGTTCAAGAGGAAGTTAATTTTCAAGAGTGAAAAGTCTAGAAGAAGTCCATGGGAGAAGAAATGGAGGCCTTGGAGAAAAATGAGGTTTGTTATTTGTTCAAATATCATGATGGAAGGAAACATGTTGCTAGAAAATGGGTGTTAAAAAATAAACTGAATGCAACATGAAAAGTTTAGACGTACACAAATTGATTAGAAGCAAAAGGTTATTCTCGGGTAGAGGGAATTGACTTTGGTGAGATACTTTACCCTGTTGCAAAATTGAATTCCATTATATTTCTATTGTCTCTTTCTGAAACATTTGATCTAGAGGTAGAGCAAATGGATTTAAAAACAATGTTCCTACATGGGGAATTGGAAGAAGAAATCCACATGAAGCAACTTGAAGTATTTACAATAAAGGGTAAGAAGGATCTGGTTTCCAATATAAAGAAGTCCCTGTATGCTCTAAATTAGTCTCCAAGGATGTGGTGCCTGAAGTTTGACACATACATATTGGGACTGGGATTTGTGAGAAGTAAAGTTGATCAATGTGTCTATTGGAAGTAGATTGGAAAATACTTGGTTTATGTAGTGTTGTATGTCGACGACATGTTGTTGGTTGGAAACAACATGGAGGTTATCAAGGTGGTGAAATCATAGCTATCCTCCAATTCTGACATGAAGGATCTTGGTGTTGGAAATTTCATATTGGGGATGGAGATCAAGAGAAGTCATGCAAAAAGGAAACTCTAGTTGAACTAGAGAAAATATATTGAGATAATATTACACAGGTTTAATATGCATGATTGTAAACCAATAAAAGTCCCTACACATATAGGTGTAAGATTATTTGAAGAATAGTGTCCCTATACTGAAGAAGAAGAAGAAGACATGTCTTGTGTTCCTCATGCTAGTGCGGTTGGAAGTTTTATGTATGCCTTGGTACGGACTAGAACATACATTTTCCATGTAGTGGGAGTTTTAATTAGGTATATGTCAAAACAGGGAAAGGAGAATTGGACAACTGTAAAGAGGGTGTTCGGATATTTGTGTGGAACTATATATAGTGCAATCTATTATAAAGGAATAGATGGACATGATAGTGTTATTAGGAATTTTCAGACCTCTTGCGGACAAGAGCCGTTCCTCTACCCTGCAAAGCACAAGTGTAGAACAAAAGAGAACAACAACATATCCTTCCCCTAGATAATCAATTTGAATAACATGAAACCAAAATCATACCTCAAACTAAAGTCCTTTTGTACTTGTTCCGAAAGTCCTTGTAATGTTCAATACCTGCAAAATAGATCAAAAGACAAAAGCAAAAAGTGAGAGCATCATGACAAATCAATTACCTATGTCAGTGATCAAGGATTCTAACAATATTTAACTGCAATTAAAACACATTAAATACGGGAAAGGGGAACACTTTTGTATTAATAATGAGAGAGAGTAAAGTACCACCAAGCCTTGATGTTGATGGCTTTATCATCTACAATAGATCTACAATCCTCCACACCTAAGACAATATCTTCACATACAAGCTCACTCTATCTTGCCTCTAACTCAGATCTCAATCCAACAGCATAAGGGTGCTTTCTTTGGCTTCCTTCACTCACTCCATGAAGGCTTCATTTATAGGACATATTTCATGATATTCACTCAGGAAGTGGATAGGATGATCTGGATTTATGCATGAACGAAATGAAAGAACATATACAGAATCGTAATAACAGACATTTTGCAAAGATAACAGAGATACAGTAAACACATATTCTATGAAATGGCGGAAATAGAACAAACTGTAATACAATTGCTAAAATGGTGGTAGCTATCTCTAAGAAGAGATGTGGCTGCTACGCTCATCTGTGCCAATCTGAATACAAAATGAGGCCAAAGGGGCCTATTTATACTAATAATGAGGGCGAGAACCCCAAAAGTCCAAAACGTAACCCTAGAAGATGAACCGTCATAAAGTTTGCGGCCCCAAGGTGGTAAGTTGAATAGTCAACTTCACGGGGTCATAACTTTTGCATACGATCTCCGATTTGGGCGTTCGATAGCTCATTGGAAAGGTCTATATAAACTTTACAACTTTTGGTCAACCAAATGCATGCCATTGGCAACCATCTGGCCCGGAATCTCCAAAAAACATCGTTTAGGGCCTCAAAACGGCCCCGGAAGTTTAGGACTCGAAAAAATGTAGAAAAATAACTAGGAAAATGCCACAATGGACAATTGTTTTGAGCCAGTGGAATAGGTGGGTGGCCACCGATATCCATCTGGATCATAGGAGGTGATCCCAATAGGTGAGGAAGGCAAATTCCACCTCTCCCAAGCAAGTAGGAACCGCCTCCACGGAAGCTTTCACAAGGAAGCTTCTAGAACTTTTTTTTTCATATTTTTGGTTGATCGACGCACTTGGTTTCAAGTGAAAGAGCACCGATGCTTTTTGCTCAACTAGGAGAAGTGCCATCGAATCCTACTTCCAAAACGACCAAAAGGAGTCGACACCTTTTACTCCACTGGACAGAGCACCTTCGGTGCTTTGTCAGAACTGGGGAAAAGCACCGCCCTTCCCAGGGATGGAAAAAAGTTGCCAAGGAATCTTAGGCTAGGATTTCTGAAAGGAAAACATAAAACTATGGAATTTTTAGGTGCAACAGAATGCCCCCAAAGTATGAGTCTAGAAGGAAGTGATAGGTGAAATAGTTTTCAAAATATCAATCCGGTATAGAGGCAATGAGAGATGAGCTCATAACTGACATAGGACCAATAACTGACTTATCCAACTTAATCATGGCTGCAGACCAATACACTACAGATCCATGATGATGACCATGTCATGGCTGCCAATAATACAATGTAGATCCATGAACAACTGATGTAACAGCCGGAACACAGCTACAGAACATATATGGTAGATCCATGTTACCCGACCTCAAATACTAAACACAGCCAGCAACCATACAATGTGGATCTGTGTCAAGACTCTAACTGATATCCAAACACAACCTGAGGATAGGAAACCATAGTGATGAAGCCTAATCGCTCAGGGTATTCATTCCAATCCCAACTGATACGATCCTAACCATGTGAATAGATGTTTTGACGTCGAACATGGCAGAAACCACTTGATTACCAGTCATTGATGTATACCGTTAACAAGTGCGAGGGAAATCATCATTAATGTCAATGCCCCCCAAGGTATCTTAGTACATTCTCCCAAGTGTGAATAGATGTTTTGAAGTCAAACACTTGATAGAATCTTTCAATCATAGGTCATTGATGAAGACCTACTATCGAAAGCAAGGAAACCTGCCATTGAGGCATGCATGATTCAAGGTACTTGACTAGGTTTCTAGGCCTCATTCCCACACGATGAGCTGAAGTCGACGGGAATAGACTTGTCAAAGGCGGGCCATGATGATTCCCCCATCAGTGACACAAAACATGGAACAAGAGTTGATTTGAAGTGATGAAACTGACTCAGACATGACTGACTTTATGAATAGGTAGAGTTACCGATGAGTTATTTTTCAGAAGAGACATCCGTTGAACAATTTGTGGCACGAAAAATGACTTGGCAACATTGACTTGACGAGACTGAAACCAGGTGTAAAGCAAGGAATATGACAGAGCATTCTTTGAAATGACTCAAAGGAGTCAGGTGACTCACAAAAGTGGATCGACTCGGAGACAAGATGAATACCCAACTGTTCAAATATGCAAATGCAGACAGGTGCCATGTTCAAAGGTGGACTGTAAAATGCCATAAATACAAATGAAAAACATTCACCTTTCCCTTAATTTCCCCATCTTAAAGGATGAGTGCCTATTTTTGTTTTTACAAGTTCAAAGAGGGTAACAAACACTCGTTATAGATCATCAAGCGACGAGTCCATTCCCACATATTTTATGAATCTGAGAAAGGAGGGGTTCGTTCCTAGATAGGGTCTTTCTTCGTTTGATTTTATGAGTTCGATGAAAGTGAACTTAGTATCATTCATGTTTAGAGAGTCTGAACGAAGACACAGGGAAACTACAAAAGGTCCTTTTTTGTAAATAGGCCTAGTCGGTCCAAAAAAGAGATAACCTACCATCAACTAGTCGACTGTTCTGATACTTTTACAAGCATGAATGTAACAAGTTCGCTTGGAAATATTTTTGCGTTTTTTAGGAGACTGAAAAGAGCTTAAATATAACTCCTAGCGGGTTTCCTTTTTCATAATACATTTTTTACGAGTCTGAAAAAGAGAAAAAATGGACTCGACACTCTTTTACTAGGGGTTTAACAAGCATGTGAAAAGTGTACAAAGACGCTCGGTACTTTTTCATTGCCACTCTAAGCTTGAAAAGAAAAAAAAAGCTTAATTCATAACCACGAGCCAAATTTTGACCTGGAAGCTCAAAAACACATTAAAGCCAACTCCATTAAAACTATATAAACAAATAATAAAAACCCACTTTATTAAAGTAACTTTGGAATTAAAAAATAATTAAATTAAAATAAAATAACAAAAGTCCCCAAATTACTATAAATAGAAGGTAATAGTAAAAGTTTTTACCATTGTTACTTTACCATTTGGAGAGTTGGGAGTTGGAGTAAAGAGAGGAGAGCTTCCATTGGTGATTGTGAGTGCTTTCGTCCATCGTTTCTCAAATTTGCTTGGAAGAGGTAAGTATCTTAACCATTCTTTTTCATGCCCATGGTAATTTTTTGGTTTTAAACTGGAGATAGAAGGTTTTTGACTAGAGGCAGAGGGTATTTGGGGTGTTTTGGAAACCCAAAATGAGTGCTGCAGTAGCATCGTTTTTTTCCAAGTGTGAGCGCAATGACGCTCTATCGCGCTGGGACATGTGCGCCATAGGCGCTCTGTCCACAGTCGACAGGAGAGTTGTGACTCGACGCTCTGCAGGGTTGAGACAAAGGCGTCGTAGGTGCTCTGTCTGCAACCAAAAAAAGTGCCAGGCGCTCTGTCCATGAAATAAAAATGCGTAGGTTTTTTGTAAAAATTATGCCCCCCATCTCTCAAAAATCAATTTTTGTCTTCTCCTCTAGTGAAAAACATCATTTTTCTATGTTCCTTTTTCCCATGAAATGGTTTCTAATGCATGTTTTTTGATGTCTTGCAGGTGCATAACATCATCCACATCATGGTTATATGGAAAGGGCGTGAGCATGAAACAACATACTTCCAAGCTATTAGTGATCCAGCTACCATAGAGGCCTTACAGAACTGTGGGTTACTAAAATATTTTAGGGTACCAGGCATGAAGGCCTACATCTGTCTTTTGGAGTATATTATTTACACGTGGGACCCTGACAAACAACATTTTGTGGTCGGGACCCACATCCTGATTATAGACATTGAGGACATATACTTATTGACTGGGATGTCTTGGACAGGGAGACAAGTGGTTCTATCCAACCCACGGGGTGGAGAAATTTCCTTAGATGATATAATTGATCGATATTGTGCACTGGGGATGCATGCCCAATATGGGAAGCTTCGTATCCAACATATAGTGGACCTTCCTTTGAGGATGGTAGTTTATACCATCAGAAAGGTGGCCGGAACTAGATCCGCTCACCTGAATACTAGGGAACATATGCTGTATGCCCTAGAGTGTATGGAGCCTACAGTTTTTAACTGGTGTGAGGGCATGTTAGTTATCCTGAAGGATTAGCTAAACAAGAGCAAGTGGTGAACGCTCAAACAGTTTGGATATGGAGCTGTGGTAGTGTCTTTCATCCTACAGAGGGTGCCCCACATCAGGCCCCAAGTGACTATGAGTAGACTAGATCCTGAGGATCCTAGGATGCTCAGATGGGTTTATGTTATGGCCCGTCATGGTGGCGGGGGTCCAAAATTTGTCTACGGGTCAAACTTCTTTTGCTGGTTGAGAGGCCAACTACTCATGATCGAGGATTATGCCTATGAGGGGGCATAATTCCGCGAGGACCTAGAAATTCCACTTCCTGAGGGAGAGGAGTGGGATGAGCAAAGTAAGAAAGATGCTACCCATCATGTTTTTGATTTATTTAATTTTTATTTTGTAATGCCGAGACAAGTGAAAAATGGTTTATGCAAACATTGGACCTGTCTGTCCAGTTGGGATGTCACCTATTGATAAGCGAGCTGGAGTTAGAGATATGGTGGCTTGTCGCTTTGAGGTAGATGAGGAGCTTGGAGATCTGGAGGAGAACCTGCAACGTTTGATTGTAGGGATTCTTGATGTTACCACTGATGACCTACCTAGGCGGTACCAACGTCATACTGCAGGAGTCTCAAGACGGTTTTCCAGGCTTCTCCGCAGAGTGGCTCAAGCCATTATATGCTATCATGAGCATCACTGTGATGATGACTAGTATACATAGACTTTCCACTTTTTCTATATGTATTATTACTGAAAGCTTCGAGGCTTCAAATTTTGCCCTGTATATGTATATTTTGAACTTATGCCAGTCTTGCACTTTGAGGGCACTAAAATCTTGAGGCTTCAGCCCAATCTTGTATCTCAACTTTAAAATTTATATATATATGAAAAATTTATTTACAGTTGTGTGTGCAAAAAATGTGATGCATGAAAAGTATGCCTACTTATGAATTTACATCTATGTTTTTATGTTATAATGGACTTTTAATTATGAGCAATATACCAATCTAAGACATAATTAGCTAAGGAATTTTCCACAACATTCAAATGTCTCGGAACATGTTGATATGTGACTTGCTCAAAATACCTTTCCAAAAGTCTAACCCTTAGGAATGTACGAAGGAGTAGGGGGTTTCAGATGGTGTAGACCTGGTTAAGCTGTTGAAGAACTAGTTCTGAATCTAGGTAAACCCTAATATCCCTTACATCGTTAGCTAGGGATTCCACCAACAATCCAATCACCACATGGTACTCTGCGAGATTGTTGGTGGAGGGACCCAAACAAAGACCCCTTGAACTCACTAGATCACCTGTAGGAGAGTACAATACCCAAGTTGCCAATGCAAGATTTAACGTGTAACGATTAGCACCGTCCGCGAATCCAGTAAAAGTGGTCATCTATCCATTAGACATAGGACATGCATAAGTAGGGTTTGTGAAACACATCTTAAATCACACAAAAACTACACTTTCAAATCAAGACACACAACAATCTATAAACCGTGTTTACAAAGAGCCTATGCTAGATGACCTAGGCATAATATCTTTTAAGGTAGATCCCGTTACGGGGCTCACCCAGGTGTATCCCGTCATAGTCTACTAACTTATCTGCACCCTTTTCCAAGATGCGACTGATAATGTAAGGCCCATGCCACATAGATTCAAATTCCCATGCCCCCAACTTATCATGCTTCTGGTCATAA
This sequence comes from Pseudotsuga menziesii, assembly GCA_001517045.1. NCBI lineage: Eukaryota > Viridiplantae > Streptophyta > Pinopsida > Pinales > Pinaceae > Pseudotsuga > Pseudotsuga menziesii. The sequence goes on from LPNX010860265.1 coordinate 92,752, forward strand.
GCTAAGACTAGATCTCCTTCATTGAAAGAGAGAGGGTGAACGGTTCTGTCTTATTGGGATTTCATCTATCATTTGTGTGCCTCATTTGCTAAGGCAACATCACGACGAGTTTCATCAAGCTTATTTAGATACAAAAATCGTTTCTCTTCTATAGTGGTATTAGGAAAAAGTTCCACAACGAGCTTTAGAGAAGGAATCTCGCATTCTATCAGGACAGTTGCTTCCAATCCATATTCCAGTTGAAAAGGTGTGAAACCGGTGGAAGTCTTTATAGAGGTCCTATAGGCCCAAAGTGCATAAAAGAGTTGCAAGTACCAATTTGATTTGGCCTGCCCTACCATTCACTGAAGCATGGTTTTTAACACTTTATTTATTGCTTCAACATGACCATTGGCCTGAGGGTAGTAAGGTGTACATTTGTCGTGGAAAAACCCTAACTTTGCACTAAGTTATGCCATCATTTTGTTCTGGAAGTGTGACCCGTGGTCGGTCACAATGGACCTAGGAATCCCGAACCTAGCGATGATATGGTTAAATAAGAACAACACAACTATTTTCCCGTCTTCGGCATATGTGGGCATAGCCTTAACCCATTTAGTGAAATAGTGCACAAAGACAATAATGTATCCATGCTCCCTGGCTGAGGTAGGTCTACAATGCACGAAGTCTATGCCCCATTTCACAAAAGGGACAACAACTACGACAGGATGGAGTGGATATGGATGGGTGCGCTTCTTAGTTGTGAACATTTGACAAGGAGGGAATTTCCTGACAGTTTCAATACAGTCCTTGAAAATTGAAGGCCATAAATACCCTACGTGCAATATTTTCTGGGCAGTAGCCAACCCAGAGAGATGACCGCCACAAGCTCCAGAGTGGTAATCATTTAAACCGATTTCAACTTATTCATGTGTAAGACAATGTCATAATATAGAATCTATGCCATGATGATATAAGATATAATTCAGAATGAGATAGTATTTAGATTGGTGGTGGATACGATGGCATTCATCGCGAGTAGGGGCAGGCTGAAATCGTAAAGTCTGGAGATAAAGACTAATATCTCCATACCATGGATCAGTCTTACTAATGATAAACAATGATTCATTAAGTAATGAATCGATGGGCTCTGTTTCCTTCGTAGTATGGGGAAGGTCACATATAAGCTCAGCAAAAACAAGGGACTTCTTGGAAGTGGTTTTAGCAAACTCCAACTCAAATTCCTGGAGGATAACGATCCATCGTGAGTATTTTCCCGCAAGTACCTGACGTGCTAAAATGTAGTACATGGGGTTAGAGTCAACATAAATAGTAGTAGTGCGAAGAAAAATATAGTGACAGAAATTTTGGACCACGATGACCATGGCCAGAGCTAATTTCTCCACATGTGAGTATCGGGTTTCAGAGTCTAGAAGACTCTTACTAGCATAGTAGCTCACATGTTCTAGGTCATGTTCATTTGTTTGAACTAGGACCATGCCTATAGTTGATAGGGATGCAACCACATACAAAGAATAACCTTTAGTATAGTTAGGTGGTTGCAACACAGGTGCATGGGTGAGAGCTTGTTTGAGATTATCAAATGCGTGCTGCGTGAAGTCATCCCAGAAAAAAGGTGTATCCTTTTTAAGTAACCACATGAAACTGTTAGAATAATCAACCCATAGTTTACCCACTTAGACATTAATTCCATTATTTTTGTCTTATTTGCCTAGTTCATGTGTCCCACCTTGTGCAAGTTGCTATTTGCCTATCCATAGAGGTCAAACTTGCCTTATTTGACTCATGTAGCGCATGGAAGAGCTAAAGGAATCAATTCTACTTTATTCCTGGCCTCCTAGGTGCCCTTCTACTTTTTCTGCTTTATTGCCTGCTTTTTCAGTGTTTTAAGGCAAAAGGAAAAGCTAGACTAGGTGAGGTTGACTTGTTTTTTGTCCTACACATCCTCCTCTCTTTTCTCCATGCAAAATCATGTATGAGCTGCCATTCCACCACTCTTTAGCTTGCGTATGCCTTTTTTCCAATTCGTGAGCTCCATGACAGATTTGGGATCAGCTTTTTACACCTATGGGGGATTTGCTTATTTTTGGTAAGCCTGCTTTATGCTAGATTTGGATGCCTCCTCATGCATTCGATTTCTTGATGTATTCTATTTATTCAGAAACCTATGTTATTATAGGGTTGGCTATTGTACACTCAGTTAATACAATTTAGTGTTACAGCTCCATATTCAGTCTCTTTTGTGAGCAATTTTGCATGATCAATTGATAATTGTTGTGAGTAAAATTAATCTATTGCTGGCCTTAATTTCCACATGGTATCAGATCCATTGTAGGTTGTTTCTCTCCTTCAAAAATTGTTTTGCAGGTTCGACATCAAAGACTGGGAACCTTCTACTGACAGCCGGGACAAATTTTCTAAGCTATGGATCAATCACAGAAAACTATCTTGACTCCCTTCAATTTCTTTGAATGGAAAGTAGAGATGGAGATACTGTTGAGAGAGAAAGGCCTCTACAGGGTGACTATGGCAACAGAAGCAGAGCCCAATGCAGCTGCAGAGAAGATAAAATGGCACAACAGGAGGGATGAGGCTTATGGCCTCCTGTGCCTGCGTATTTCCAGAGACCTCCTTTTCCATCTCGATGGATTGACATCATCGAATGAAGTATGGGAGAAGCTTGCTGATCTTTTTGGAAAGACAGATGAGATGAGGGGACATCAAATTGAAAATGAGCTGATTTCTCTGAGTCCAACAAGCTTTGAATCCCTGCAGCTATATTTCTCCAAGTTCAAAGCACTAGTTTTGCAGCTGAAACAGTGTGGTATTGAAAAGAAAGATGATCAGCTCATACTGGCCATCCTCTCGAAGCTGGGCCCTGATTATTCAGTGTTTGTTTAGACCTTCTATGCCACAAAACTGACAGCTCGAACCTGGAAGATGCCTAGCCTTGCAGATTTCATGGAATCTCTCACACAAGAACATGATAAGCTGGTGATGATGGGCACCATCAAACCATCCAAAGATCAAGCTTTGATTGCTGGAGATTTGAGGGTGGATTCAAAAATAAAAAATAAAGCTAAAAAACCACCTGAGCAAAAGAGAGACAAGAAACAGTCTTCGGAGGATCTACAAGGTCCCAAGAAGAATAACCAGAAGAAGAAGAACAAAGGTGAAATGAACAAGTGCGCATACTGCAATAAGGGCAATCACACTGAAATCTCTTGTATGAAAAAGTAGATAGACATGCTGACCAATATCCTGGAGAAGAATGGCATCTCCCTTCTAGAAAGCTCAAAGAAGAGAGAAGGAGGATCAAGTTTAGATGACAGAGAGAGAGTTCATGCTCTAGTTGCTGGCACATCAAGCTCACCCAGTTTTATCATTGATTCTGGAGCTTCAAGACACATGGTTTTGACTAAGGAGGCCTTCTCCTCACTGGATATGTCAAAAGGACCATATATTGTACTGGGAGATGACTCTCTCACTGAAAGTAAAGGCAAAGGAAGGATAGATCTTGATTATGGTCAGTTCAGCAATGTGCTGTATGTGCCTGGTCTCGCCTCCAACCTCCTGTTAGTGTACCAGATGACCCACACTGGGTCTCCTAAGAAGGTCATATTCTCCCCCGATGAAGTTGAGATCACAGAGATTTCAACTAGTAGAGTCATTGCAAAAGGAGTTGCGAATCATGCTCAAAAGGTATACATGTTCTCACACTTCCTACCTTACTCAAACCCCTCTGCTCTTCTCATTCATGCTAATGAAGCCAGCAAGCTGTAGCATGAGAGATTTGGCCACCTTAACTACAAATATCTTTCTGATCTTAGTGAAAAAGAGATGGTCATAGGGTTTTCCAAGATAAAATTTTCCAAAGGAGTCTGCCAAGGTTGTATCCTAGGAAAACACCCAGAGCACAAATTTGAGAGAGCTAGTCATGAGAGAACCTCTACACCCCTCGAGCTGATCCACAGCGATGTTGCTGGTCCATTCCCTCATATGTCCATGAGTCAGGCCAAGTATGCATTAACTTTCATTGATGACTTTTCCAGGTATCGCTGGGTTCACTTCCTGAAACACAAGTCTGAAGTTTTTGGCCTATTCAAAGTCTTTAAGGCTTTGGTTGAAAACCAGTCTGGAAGAAAACTCAAGGCCCTCAGATCTGAAAATGGTGGTGAGTATGTCAATTTTGAGTTTATTAACTATTGTGCAGATGCAGGTATTCAGATGCAGCATTCTATCCCTTACACACCACAGCAAAATGGTGTTGCTGAGAGGAAGAACAGATCA
>LPNX010860265.1:97206-142206 GCA_001517045.1 Pseudotsuga menziesii
TGGGCCAAAGCTATCAACTATGCAGCCTATATCCAGAATAGGGTTCCTCACAAACAGCTTGATGGTATGACTCCCTTCGAAGCATGGAGTGAGCACAAGCCAGATGTGACCCATTTCAGGATTTTTGGCTCAAAGGCTTGGGCTAGAATCTCGACAGAGAAGAGGAAGGCTTTGCAGCCCCAAAGCCAAGAGTGTCATTTTGTTGGATACTCTGAAGATTCAAAAGGGTAAAAGTTGATAAATTTGAGCACAAACAAAGCCTTCATCGAAAGGTGTGTTCAGTTTGAAGAAGAACCCCTTGCAGCAGTGGAAGTTGGTGAAGCCTCTTCACCACCTGAACCTCAAGAAGTAAGTAAAGAGTTTATTGAACATGATGATTCTGATTTGTCTGATGGATATGAGTTTATTTCAGACCCTAACAGCCCCACAACGCCAAAATGGGCAGCCAAGACACTACATGCAGCAGGTGAGCTAGCTGGGGATCCCAATGACCCAAGAAGGACTAGATCTCAATTTGAGAATGGTCTATGCATGAAGGATCCTATGTTTGCTGAAAAATGCTATTTGATGATGGAGTCTGATCCTCAAACATATGAAGAAGAAGCAGGAGATCCAATATGGCAAACAGCCATGAAGGAGGAGTTCAGCTCACTCCAGAAGAGCAACACATGGGAGCTAGTAGATCTTCCCCCAGGGAGAAAACTAGTACAGTGTAAGTGGGTCTATAAGACCAAATTTGCTGCTGATGGTTCACCACTGAAGTACAAGGCCAGATTGATAGCCAAGGGATACTCACAGGTTCATGGCATAGATTACAATGAGACTTTTTCCCCAGTGGCAAAAATGGATTCCATCAGGCTAGCTCTAGCCATTGCAGCCTCAAGGCAATGGGAGGTACATCACATGGATGTAAAATGTGCCTTACTGAATGGAGATCTCACTGAGGAGATATATATGCATCAGCCTCAAGGTTTTTCTACTAACCCTTCTCTTGTGTGCAGGTTGAGAAAGTCATTGTATGGGCTAAAGCAAGCCCCCAGGGCTTGGTATGCCAAGATCGATAGCTTCTTGCTAACACTGAATTTTGTTCGGTGCAAATCAGATCCAAATGTCTATTTGAAGTTAGTTAATGGTTCATTAATGATCATTGTGTTATATGTTGATGACCTCCTCATTACAGGAAGCTCACAGGCTGAGATTGCTTCCTTAAAAGGAGCTATGAACCAAGCCTTCTCCATGACAGATTTGGGGCTCTTAAGTCAATTTTTGGGGCTTGAGATCTCTCAAACCAAAGCTGGAATCAAGGTGCACCAGTCCAAATATGCCTTGGACTTGCTGAACAAATTCAAAATGAAGGATTGCAAAGCAAGCAAAATTCCTTTCCTTTCAGGAGTGAAGCTGGAAGAAGCTGATTCTTCACCGATGGTAAACAATACACTGTATAGGAAATTGATTGGATGTTTGTTGTATCTGACACATAATAGACCCGATATTTGTTATGCAATAAGTGTGGCTTCTAGATTCATGGATCAGCCTCAAGAGATCCATTGGAAAGTAGCCAAAAGGATCCTTAACTTTGTTCAGGGAACAAGGACACATGGGATCTTCTATAAAGCAAAATCTGATCTTGAATTGATTGGATTTACTGACAGTGATTGGGAAGGTGATAGCACAGACAGAAAGTCCACATCAGGATATGTGTTCATGCTTGCAGAAAGGCCAATCAGCTGGTCAAGCAAGAAACAGAGTGCCATTGCACTCTCATCTACAGAAACATAGTACAGAGGAGTTGTTAATGCAACAACTCTGCAATGTTTATGGTTGCAGGGTTTACTTGGAGAGTGTGGCTTCGAACCTGAATACTCAAATACCATCTACTATGATATACAGAGTACCATTCGAATATGCAAGGATCCAGTTCAGAAGCAGAGAACCAAACACATTGAGATCCATATGCACTACATCAGAGAACTTGTGCATGATGGCACCATTCACCTACTCTTCTGCTCATCTTCAGAACAAGTAGCTGATATCTTCACCAAATCATTTTGTGAGAAGAACTTCAGTAATATCAAATCATTACTGGGGATTGCTGATCATGCTATGAAAGCATGAGTGGAGACAAGATTCTACAATTTTGTTTACAGTCCATGTTTAAGGGAGGATTTTCCCAAGTTCGTTTTGCCTCTTTCCTTGTTTAAATGGATTTGCAGTATGTAAAGGGTGACTAAGCCTTGTTGCTAGGCCCTATAATTTTCTGATATATTACTCATAAGTCAGGCTTAAGGGGGGGTGTTAGAATAATCAACCCATAGTTTACCCACTTAGACATTAATTCCATTATTTTTGTCTTATTTGCCTAGTTCATGTGTCCCACCTTGTGCAAGTTGCTATTTGCCTATCCATAGAGGTCAAACTTGCCTTATTTAACTCATATAGCGCATGGGAGAGCTAAAGGAATCAATTCTACTTTATTCCTGGCCTCCTAGGCGCCCTTCTGCTTTTTCTGCTTTATTGCCTGCTTTTTCAGTGTTTTAAGGCAAAAGGAAAAGCTAGACTAGGTGAGGTTGACTTGTTTTTTGTCCTACAAATCCTCCTCTCTTTTCTCCATGAAAAAGCATGTATGAGCTGCCATTCCACCACTCTTTAGCTTTCCTATGCCTTTTTTCCAATTCGTGAGCTCCATGACAGATTTGGGATCAGCTTTTTACACCTATGGGGGATTTGCTTATTTTTGGTAAGCCTGCTTTATGCTAGATTTGGATGCCTCCTCATGCATTCGATTTCTTGATGTATTCTATTTATTCAGCAACCTATGTTATTACAGGGTTGGCTATTGTACACTCAGTTAATACAATTTAGTGTTATAGCTCCATATTCAGTCTCTTTTGTGAGCAATTTTGCATGATCAATTGATAATTGTTGTGAGTAAAATTAATCTATTGCTGGCCTTAATTTCCATAGAAACCATGTGTTCTTTCTGCATAGTTGCAGACAAAACAACATAGAAAATTTTCCTTCCCTTGCAAACTTTGGAGTTCTGTAACGTTCGTGGGAGCGGGTAGGGCCAGGATGGCTTCGATCTTCAAAGGATCAATACAAATGCCATCCTTAAACATGATGAAACCAAGAAGTCGGCCAGTTTTGACATAGAAAACACATTTGTGGGGGTTCAAATGAATATTGAAATGATGACATCTAAGAAAAATAGATCTTAGATGATCGACATGAAGGTCCCGCTGCTTGGAGTGAGCAGGCAGGTCGTTGAGGTAAGGCTCCACTACATCTTTAATATCATGAAAAGCATACGACATGGTGCATTGAAATGTAGCGCCAACATTTTTGAGGCCAAAAGGAAATTTTTGGTAGGAAAAGGTCCCCCATGGGAAAATAAAGGCCGTCTTATGTTGGTTTGAAGGGAGAATCTCAATCTGATTATAGCTGGAAAAACCATCCATAAATGAAAATATGATGCTTCTAGCGCAATTATTGATTATTTGATCGATATAGGGAGTGGGGAAATTGTCTTTTGGACAAGCCTAATTTAAGTCCCTAAAATCGATGCAGACCATGATAGTACCCTGATTTTTATTCATAGGAACGATGTTGGACACCCATTCAGTTAAAGGCACGGGGTAAATGAAACCAATCCTCAGGATTTTTTCAACTTCGTCCTTAATGGCTACTTCTTTTCATGGATGTACTTGGCGTAATTTTTGGCGAACTGGCTTGGCACCAGGGTAGGTTTTGATCTCATGAACAACAATGGAGGGATCAATCCTTGACATTTCTTCATATGTCCAAGCGAAGACATCACGAAACTCCTTAAATAAGGCCGTATATAGCTGAACCTTGGAAGGTGAAGAGTTCTGGCCGATTTGAATATGCTATGAAATATCGGGATTCACTGATATCTCCACGGGTATATTTTTGGTAATATTGCATAGATTTCCCTCAGACTCGACATCACAAGTGAGGATCAGAGACTAAGGGTCCATAACTACATCAGATGAAACTGCTAATGCGAAGTGCTCTTCTACCACATGGCAAAGGGAAGGAAAGAAGATCGATGATGATGGTCTTTCCAAGGCATCTCCTCTAGTGACATAACTTCCATAATGGATTCATCCGGGGGAAGTGTATGTGACAGATAATCTAGAGATGGGGGGGACTGTCTAGCCAATATGTAAGGTGATAAAAATATGAGGCCACCAAAAAATGATCGTTGACGGTAGGGTCACTGGTGGATTGTAGACTTCTTCAAAAGGACTAAGTGATGCAGATTCAATAATGGATTTACCTTTTTCTATAATAGAGCTAGAAATCATGTTTATGGATGCAGTCTGTGAAGGAGGAGGAGGATTTGACATTGGAAAGACTCCCATGAGTGAAGAGTCTTTAATAAGACCTAGTCTGATATTCTAGTACTATGGGGTAGTCAAAAGTCAGGACGCTATGTGCATCATTTGAAATAGCATTAGGAGTGATGAAATCTAACTGGTCGATAGTAACAATCCTTCCTTGGAAAGGGAACTGAACGATCTAGAAAACGGTTGATGCTACGACTTGCATAGCATAAAACCAATTACGACCTAGGAGTAGGTTGTATTCCAAAAGAGCATAAATGAATTCAGTGTGGATAGAGACTTATTTGCCCCCCAGTTCAATCTGGATGGCAGGCAGTAATCCATAGGGTTGAAATCCGCAACCATCAAGGGCCTTGAGTGTGGTAGGTGAATGATTAATCTCAGGAGAACCAATGGCTCTCCAACAAGAGACAGACATGACCAAAGTAGAGGCTCCCTCATCCAAAATAATATGATGGATACTCTTTTCGGCAATTTTGGTGGTTAGATGGAAAGCCAACTGATGTGAGAGTGTGGTTTTAAAGTCATCCAGTTTGAAAGCAATGATGTTACTGTTCTTTGGATCCATAGCTCCAAGTGTTGTGAGCAAATTTTTTCGTTGGGTGGGACAAATTTGGAGTACTTCTAGGGCTGACATAGCGCATGGTGCCTAGGCCAAATCTTCTACAATTTTATAGTATTAGGCAGCACGCGCGTTAGGAGTAATAACAGACTTACAAAGCATACTCTTGGGTGGGCGAAAAATTGTCTCAGGTATAGGTTTTTTAATATGAAGACCATTACCAGGAGGAGGTGTGGAAGCTGAGGGTTTATCGGACTAAACTTCATCAGGTTTCTTCTCTGGAGGAGGGCCATAACTATGTGCTATTGTATTTAGATTAATCGTTTCACTAGACATCATTTTAACTTCATCAATTGATGAAGAAGGCCCATGCAAAGATTGATGATCAATCAATTGCCGTTGGGTGGGGAAAGGATCTTTGAGAACTGCTAGGGTGGGTGAACCTTTCAAAAACTTATTAACTTCCTCACGATGAGGACATTCTTTGGTGAAATGATCACCTCCATAGATTAAGCAGGGATATTTTACCTTTCTCTTACCTTCTGAATCGGCATCAGGATTGGGTGATTTATTACCTTCCTGTTGATTATCAGGTTTTTTCGATTTATTCTTTCCTTTCTTTTTTCCACCCATATTTTCAGTGGATTGGACCACATTTACCTCGGTAGAAGCAACATGAGAAGGTGCAGTTTTGGATGGTGGTGTTGGTTGACTTATTGGTGTGGCAGGTTGAGTTTGTTTTTTGGTATATTTCGTCGTTGTTTGAGTTTGAACTAAACCAAGGATGCCATCAGCAGGTGGTTCAGTTGCAGGTCTTGATGGATTAGTCATGGGACAAGGTGTTATACACCTGAGTGGCACCTCTCCTTCCAAGTGCCGACATCCCTCATGTTTTCCTTATGGAGTTTCTTTAGGCCCATGTCTGACTCCTTTAAAATAGACTTGACTGCCGAGTTATCTTGTCCGTTCAAGCTCGTTAAGAATATGTGAACGGGCATCCGCATTGGTGGTAGGTTTTCTCTTTCTTGGACCATGTGGAATAATACGAGAAAGGATCACTCTCTTTTCTTTTGAATTGAGAAGAGTATTCTCAGGTATAGGTTTATCACTTTTCCGGACCTGAGGGACTAAATTTACGGAAAAGGAACACCTGGTTTGAGCTTAGTTTTCTCTTTTTCGTGCTCTGGACCCAAACATGAAAAAGATTCCAAGTGTACTTTGTGTCTTTGTCATGCTCGTTAAACACTAAAGAACAAAGCAACGAGTTTATTGTTGTAAGCCCCATTTCTCGTAACCAAATGGATCTTTCCGAGTGCTCTTGCTTTCCTTCACACTCGTAAAACTCAAGCTATTCTATGCTGTTCTGGAAGGAGCGTTGGGTAGGTGGTAATTTAACCTTTTTCGGACCTCGCTGACTAAGTACGAAAAAGGTTCACCTTTTCTTCTTTGGAAGTTAAGAGAGTTCTTCTGTGGTTTGTTTTATACTTTTTCGGCCTCAGGAGACTAAATTGGACGAAAAAGGACCCCCCTGGAGTCTTCTTTGGCATTTTCAGACTCTCTCAATGTGAAAATATCGGCTGAGCATGTACTAGTTCGGGCTCATTAAATCCACGTATTAGTGACACTATCAAGCATTATTTTCCCATCTCTTCAATCTTGTTAAAAAATGAAGAGGGAACCGAGTTTACTTTCCTGGACTCGTTAAAATTTAACAGGGAAGGTACGGAAGAAGTTTTCTCTTGTTTTCAGTAATGGCAGCATGTCGTCCTTGAACATAGCACTCTTTGCTTTTCGATATCCATGTTTTAGTATACACTTATGTTCAGCTATCACTTTGAGTTTCTTACTCCTCTTATCCATTATACCTGGGGAATCTGATCATGTCTCCTACATGACAGATAAGTCTAGTTGTTCTATCTATCCGTTGTACGCTGCCTTGGGTCATCTCTGTGTTGTGCTCACTGTTCAAGGACTATACCCATTGTCTGATCTATAGCCTGATACCATCATTGTTATATCTATTATCTATCTGTGTCTCCCTTCTTTTTCCCAGTTCCTAGTCACTCTTGTGATCCGTTGGAGGATCTGTTGCCTTCCCTATCACAGCATGGTTCCATTTTCAGTACTTCCTGATGGCGAAGACCTAGAGTTTTGACGATCGTACCTTAGGATTCACTTTCATCATTGGTGATTTCCTTTGCTTCAGTTGTCAATTATCACCTATTGGTTGACAAACTGTTGAATCCTCTCCATGTTCGACTTCAGCTTACCCGTATTCACATGGCTTGAATTGTACTGGTTCTTTGGGTTCCTTTATGAAGACCTTAGTTCACACTTATGGACTAAGTTGCACAAGATTATGTTCTATTAATCTACACAGCTTCCAGATCTTTGAAGACTCATCATTATTGTATATTGTGGCTTCGATCCACCTTTGTAATATACGTGGTTTTATACCCGTATCATATGATGTACTCAAATATTGTAAAGGAGCTAGTGTTCCAGTAAATTGAACATAGCATCCTCAGATGTAACTTTGTATATGACATTATTATGTATTTGTTTCAGGTACTCTCTCTGCTCCATTGGATTTCTGAGTTCTTCAACGCTAACTATTATAATGTATTTCGGCCATCGCTTCCCTCTGACCTCACACATTAGGGGGCATCTGTTATACACCTGAGTGGCACCTCTCCGTTCGAGTGCCGACATCCCTCATGTTGGCACACAAAAGGACACCTATGGATAGAGGTTTGCCCAAAACACTATAGCTTGGTTTATCATGAAATAAATTCTCTCACCATCCACCTAGTTACTTTGTCATTTAACCATGTTGAGATGTATTCACGACTTTCCTATTATACAACTCGCGCATCATTCACGAGTCTCGGTTGTTACAAGTCGCGCATCCTTGTATTCACGGGTTTCTCTTATGCTAACCCACGAATCATTCACGGGTTGCTTTACTACATACCCGCGCATATGTCTCAAACATTAAAACATAAAAACTTTCATTGATTGGAGATTAGTTAAGTCATTTAACTTAATTTCCTCAACTGCCACAACTTCCCCAACCTTCGAGAACTGCCTTATTTCACCCATATAAATACAGGCCTTGGGGAGGGTGTGGGTTACTTACACTTGGAGAGCAAAGTTATGCTGGTGGAGTTTATACAGAAGTCTTTGGAGCAGTGGAACTCAGAATCCTTTGGTTGCAGAGGAGTCCTTGTCTCAAACGCTGGGTTGTAACCTTAAATCTTTCCATTATTGGTAATAAAGAGATTACTTCTTCCATATGTGTTTCATGTCTTGTGATTGGATGAATGTTTATATTTCAGTATGGTATATGTTTTATCTAACCTGCTTATATGTACATGAATCATCTTGTATCTGGAAGAGTGTTTCTTGATAGGTGAAAGAGGAGCAATCCTGAAGATTCTGGAAGTGGAACAGAGAGGAAGAGAATAGCAAGGACCGACCTTCGTTTAACAAGTAAGTCCTTCTAACCCTCCTATTTCCTATTCTGTACTTTAAGAGTCAATTGTCTGCAAGTAATTGAGTATGTTGGTAACCCCGACCTTCGGTTATTAGGTGTATTATCCTGTACAACATGAGGAGCATGGGGAATTAAGTCATACAGAGTACTTGACTGGGAGTAAACCAAGTCTAAGTACTGAGCACGGCTAATAGCTTTCTCCTCTGTAACAATGCCTCCCATGGCAACATCTTTAGCAATGGGTGGGCATAAATACTTTATGAACCAATCAACAAGTAACTAGTGAGGAATAGGGGCCTAGATTAACCTTCATCTTTGTCTCCATTCATGAATGTGATTGGAGATATGTGTTGATGTAGTTTGATGAAGCGAGGTCAACAGGTTTGTACCTGTTTCGTACTAGATTGGTAACTGAAAATGAGTTAAGAATGCCATTGCTAAAGCATTGAAATCCCAAAAAGAGTGTTGTGGTAGCTCTATATACCATTTTGCACCAATGCCTATGAGGGTTCTCTGAAATATTGGTAGAGGGATCGAGCCATCCATCAGAGAATTTGATGAACAACATAGATGAAAAGTCATCACATGGTTCTTAGGGTCTTCACCGGGTTCATCGTCAAACTTTGGTATATCCGAAGGTAATTTGACCGGAATGGCTGTCCAGGAGGGGTCATGATGAATTGGATCATTTATCAATCTGGAAAGATCTAATGTAGCCAGAAATGTCAGTTATTGATTAGGTTGAGGATACTGGTAATACTGGTATGGCATTGGTGGACCAGTAGGACCATAGGAAGATTGATAAACGGGCATGGATGATGCCCCCAAGGCTGGTTTATTAGGTTGTTGGTTACTTGAAGGTCCACCAGGTGGTGGGCCACCCAAGGGAGGAAGGCCTCCAGGGGGTAGTCCTCTAGGTGGTGGTGGTGGTGGTGGTCCTCTGGGAGGTGGTGGTGGTGGACCTCTGGGTGGTGGTCCTTCGGGCCGTGGTCGTCTGGGTGGTGGTCCTCTAGGTGATGGGCCTCTAGATGGTGGGCCTTCGGGTGGGGGTCCTTCATATGGTGGCCTGCCAGGTGGTGGGCCTCCAGGTCCTCCAGATCCTCCAGATCCACCAGGTCCTCCAGGTCCTCTCGGGGGGTCTCCATGTGGTGGGCCTCTGGGAGGACCACCATACCCCCTAGTAGTGTTTACAATTTCTCCTCCATAAGATGAGACATTAGACTAATTCGGTTGTCCCCAAGGTACAAAAACATTTCCAGGTTAAGGCATTCCGGGATAGACTACCACCGATGGTGTCAGTTTATAAGCCTGATTAACCGTGGGTGGCTGAGTTTCGGGATAAGTATATCCCAAAGAAAGTGGAGTAATGGTAGGTTGGACCCATAAGGGTCCTCCCTGAGTGGTGGGAGGTACAACCATAGTAGTGTTAGGAAGAGGAATGTTCACTGCTGGTGGTCCCACTGGTAAGTTTTTCCCCATGCTAGAAATGGGTCCTCTGGTAAATGACGTAACTAGTACCGGAATTCCCCCTAGTTATAGAAACTATCAGAGGAGTTGATACAGATGGGGAATCTTGATTGGGAGAGGGGGTTTGGATTGAATTTTGACTAGCAGGTGGGGTGTGAAACGTGTTCTAGGTAACCAAATTTTGGGTCGGTGACTCTAGAAGAAGAGCTACTTGAGGTGGTGACAGGGCATGATACCTAGGTGATGTTGTTCTTGAAACACTAGGAAGAGGGGAAATGCTTCTCCTCCTCGGTTTCTCATATTTTTTAAATTCTTCTACACGTTGATGCAAACGCTCGATGGAATCTTAGAGAAATTGTTCATTTGACGGAGAATTCTCTAAGAGTTCCGTCAAAGGAGACAGTATAGATGGCTTCGGTTTAGTTGTGGTAGTTCCATACTCAGAAATAGTCTGCCCTAGAGATGTTCTCCAAAAAGGAGCATTTGGGCCATATTATGCTTCTATAATTTCATCCAGTGGATGATTGATAGTCCAGTTGGATGTGCCAGGTTGACCTTCCATTGGGAAATGAAAGGTTGTGTCAGCTGCAGGAGGCAGTTGGACCAAAGGATTGTTATAAACAAACAAATATTATTTTGTTTTAGTAGCTAAAGTAGTTTCTATATGAGCATCAAGAGAAGCTGGTCGTTCCATGGTTTCACCTTCGTGTCCTTCCATGGTAGGAGGATACTCGGGTGGTAAAATCTGCAGTCTACGAGATTGCCTCACAAATTTCTTAGCCAGGGTGATGGCTGAAGTTTTTGTACTCTATTTCAAAAAAGAAAAATACACACACAAATAGACCTACACAAGCTAAAGGATACAAACAGACTTAAATGACAGGATGTGATGAAGATAGCTGGTCTCTCACTAGGATTGTCAGGTTGTCACAACTCGTGATAGTACCCGGACGACACGTGCGTAGTAGCTCCCCAAGTGTTGTTCTCGATGTATTGATCCAACAAGACGACCAAAGGGATTTTCTCAGAAGCTTAAGGAATCCTAGTAGGGTCTCTCAATATACGTAAGGTAAGTGGGAGCTCAAATCCATATTATTGTTGTCTAATGCACAACCGTTCGAAAGGGGCCCTCCGATATATAATTGAGTACATGAAGTACCTTTCGATATACCTCAAGGGTACGTGAAAGGCCGTTCTATATACCGACGGTACGTGGAGGAACCATGCAGACCCCAGGTTGCAGTGCAGGCATGAAATGACAGCTCCTACGTTTAAAGATGTTGGAACATGCCTCTACCCTGTCACTCAAATTTCTATAAAATTTTAGCCTAAAACTACTGTTTATTTCATCTAAATGATTAGTGAATGTTTTTGAGGTGTTATCTCCAAAATGCAAATTTACTCTATATGTGATGCAGTTCTTTTTATTTCGATGAAAACTAGATAGAGTAGGGAAAATACCATTTCTTTTCTTCCAAGAACACACCAATTCGAATGCCACTTTCAACAATTCAAATGCAAGACCTAACAAGAAACTCTAAAAGGAATTCTTCAAAGACAAATATTTCACCAATAAGAATTCTAATTTTTTGAAACAAGAAAAGAAAACAAAGCCTTTAAGATTTTCCAGAATTAACTTTTTTCCAAAACACCAAAAAGACCTACATGTCTAACTCACTCATGCAACTGAAAAAACAAACATTTCCTAAGCATAAACTAGTTGATTTCTTTTTGTATTTTCAATTCAAGTTTCTGAAACAGAAAAGACACAAAGCAATTTAAAAGAAACTAACTCAATGAGAGTCTATGGATTTCCTTTTCAAGATAAACCTTTTCAGAGATCAGAGCACACAAAAATAAAAAAAGATCCAAGATTGTCTTTCACACAATTCCATTCACAATGATTTTTTCACTAAATAAAGAAGGTAAATGTCTTGAAACTGAGTTCAACAAATGATAATTAGTTTATCAAAACCACCAGAATCAATCAATCAGAGAACTCAAGCAAATCACATTGGAATCCTTTAGAGAGATAAAAAACATAAAAAAACAGGCAGTTCAAAGGGCCTACCTCGGTGCACAAAGCCAAGCTGCACCAGAGCGCTGTAGCGGGGTCGACACTTTTTGTCCACTGCAATAGGGTGTTGTCGGTGCTCTGTGTAAACTACAGAAAGGCGCTGTTGGCAATTATCGCCGGAAGGCAGAAGGTGCCTTTGAGGAATTGACACTCTATCAAACACAACCAAGAACGCCGATGGATCAATAGATGGAAAAAATAAATATCTACAGGAGAAACCAAAAAATTAGGATGTGTTGGATTGTATGGAGTAAACACAACTTCTAAATAGAGGCAATAATCAGAACAGTAAGATAGATCGCTTACCTTATCAGCTGAAATGACTAAAGGAAGATAATGTGTACTTCATAGGTGAGAAAGCTACCAACAATTGTAGATCTAACTAGATCTGCACCAGATCTGACTGGATCTACCCTAGATCTGACTGGATCTACCCCAGATCTGACTAGATTAAGCTATCCCCAACAGAGTCACCAATTTTGTTATCAGGAATTTTACACCTATTGTGGACAAGAGCTATTCCTCTACCCTACAAAGCAAAAATGTATAACAAAAGAGCACAACATCATATCCTTCCCCTAGATAATCAATTCGAATAACATGAAACCAAAATCATACCTAAGACCTAAGTCCTATTGTCCTTGTTACGAAATCTCTTGTAATGTTCAGTACCTGGAAAACAGATCAACAGACAAAAACACAAAGTGAGAGCATCATGACAAATCAATTACCTATGTCAGTGATCAAGGAGTCTAACAATATTTAACTGCAATTAAAACACATTAAATATGGGTAAGGGGAACACTTTTGTATTAATAATGAGAGAGAGTAAAGTACAACCAAACCTTGATGTTGATGGCTTTATCCTTTATAACAGATCTACAATCCTCCGCACCTAGGACAATCTCTTCACATAGAAGCTCACTCTAACTTGCCTCTAACTCAGATCTCAATCCAATAGCATAAGGGTGCTTTCTTTGGCCTCCTTCACTCACTCCATGAAGGATTCATTTATAGGCCATATTTCATGAGATTCACTTAGGAAGTGGATAGGAGGTGATCCCAATAGGTGAGGAAGGTGAATGCCACCTCTCCCAAGCAAGTAGGAACTGCCTCCATGGAAGCTTTCGCAAGGAAGCTTCTAGAACTTTCTTTTTTCATATTTTTGGTTGATCGATGCACTTGGTTTAGGGTGAAAGAGCGCCAACACTTTTTGCACAACTAGGAAAAGCACCGTCGACGCCTACTGCCAAAAAGAACAAGAGGAACCGATACCTTTTAATCCATGGGACAGAGCACCATCGGTGCTCTGTCAAATTTGGGGAAAACACCACCCTTCCTAGGGATGGAAAAAAGTTGTCAAGGAATCTCAGGCTAGGCTTTCTGAAAAGCAAACAGGCAACTGTGGAATTTTCAGGTGCAACAATAGAGTGTTGAATGCATATGGAATTGCTTATGTTGAGTGGGTTGGATATCTAGATAATAGAAGATATACAAGTGGGTAGGCCATATTTCATGAGATTCACTTAGGAAGTGGATAGGAGGTGATCCCAACAGGTGAGGAAGGCAAATGCCACCTCTCCCAAGCAAGTAGGAACTGCCTTTGCGGAATATTTCACAAGGAATCTTCTAGGACTTTCTTTTTTCATATTTTTGGTTGATCGACGCACTTGGTTTCAGGTGAAAGAGCGTAGACGCTTTTTTCACAACTAGGAGAAGCGTCGTCGGCGCCTACTTACAAAAATACCAAGAGGAGCCGACGCCTTTTACTCCACGGGACAGAGTACCGTCGACGCTCTGCCAAATTTGGGGAAAAACGCCACCCTTCCTAGGGATGGAAAAAAGTTGCCAAGGAATCTCAGGCTAGGCTTTCTGAAAGGAAAATAGGTAACTGTGGAATTTTTAGGTGCAACAATAGAGTGTTGAATGCACATGGAATTTCTTATGCTGAGTGGGTTGGATATCTAGATAATAGAAGATATACAAGTGGGTATATGTTTAACCCATATTGAGGTGCTACCAATTGGATAAGTAATAAATGGGTTGTAGTAGCACTATCAACTACATAATATGAATACATGAAATCCACTCATGAAGGTAAAGAGGTTGTATGGTTGCATAGATTGTGTTCAGACATTGAGTTTGAACAACATGTTGTGAGTTTAGATTGTGATAGTAAGAGTGAAATATTCCTATCCAAGAACCCTGGTTATCACTAAAAAATGAAGCATATTGATGTGTAGTATCACTTTGTAAGAGACATGGTTGAAAGCAAGAAGGCATTGCTGGAGAAAGTCAACACTTTGGAGAATGTTGTACATTCATTGAAAAAATATATAAGCACTAAGAAGTTTTCTTGGTGTAGAGAAGCAATGTGAATTCATGCCCTAGATTGTTGATTTGATAAAATCATGTATTCCATGTATGTAGAGAAAAAAAACAAGTGGTAGAACATTGGGTATGTTTTATATTCTCTGCATGACTAGCCCCCTTTTGGCGAGGGTTCAGGATTGGTTTTCAGCCAATGGTTTTCAGCCCATTGTATTCTAATTTTGGTTTGGGAATTAGTGTTTTGGAGGTTGGTGAATGCCTTATATTGTATTGTAAATGTTTGAATTAATACAATAAAAAAGAAACAAAAAGAGCAATGAAGCTCTAAGTTAAGCTGGTTTTTCCCTTCATAGTTTCCAAAGTAAATTTCTGTGTACAGTGTGTAAATTTCATTGTTTACTTTATGTTTTGCTTAATAATTGTATACATTGTTACACTTAAACATGTTTAGAAATTTCAAAGCGTTATAGTAGGCATACATGATGTTGACGTTGATCTTTAAATTGCCAGCATTCAATACATATTACGATGTATTCCACAACATACCTTTTCATTCCAATAACAACATCTTTTGGTAGCCTAGGTGTCTTCATTATGGACTCTTATGGATTCATCGATGATGGTAATTTTTAACTCTATTGAGTTAGCAAGTAGGGAGATTCCCTCAATGAACCTCCGATAGTAACTTGCATGGCCCATAAAGGATCTCACATTTTCCTCATTTTTAGGGCTAGGTCAACTCATTATGATCTTGATATTTTTTAATCAATTTCCATTCCTTCTTTCGAGATTATGTGTCCCAAGTAATGGATTTGTTTTTGATGAAATTTAAACTTGTTTAACCGTCCATACAATTGATGTTCTCTCATTATTTTAAAAACCATTCATATATGATTCTCATGTTCTTTTTTATATTTTAAAAAGATTATTTTAATGCCATAACAATTATTCATTATTTTTATATTAGTTATGGTTAGGTTGGATTAGTATTGGGTTACATAATAATAACTTCATCTCCTATTCATAAGTGTATAATCATGTCATCTGGTCTTGTGTATTTTCTACATTGTATAACAAGGTTTCCTGCTCGAAGGGGCTTCTTTTATTCTTTGTTATTTTATGTTATTTGGGGAATTTGGTGCATAAAATTCGATATTAGAGCTTGGACACTTTTGAAATGAGTCATATTGGAATTTTTGCTATAATTTTTTTAGGGACATTTCAAACAATACAACTTGGAGGAGACTTAGAAGACACAGTTAAATATATGTGGTAAAATTTTAAGGTTCTGATTCATTACATATTTGGATTTATACCTTGCGGAAGTTAGGATTATTTACTAGTCCAACAACTAGTCTCAAACATGTGTTCTAGGTAAAACTATTATATATAAATTTTAAGAGATACAAATTGAATGAGAATACTTGAAGCAGAAAGAAGAAAAACCATAGTAATTTTTGTACCAATTTTAGAACTAGAGATGAAAAACTGGACACATGGAAGGTTGTACAAGTTCACTCCTATGAAATGGACAAAAAACAACTAGTTTTGGAAAAGTTACCATAACTCTCTATTGGCACGTAAAAATTGGGACAAACCCATGGATTTGAATAGAATACATACTAGTCTAATGTAGAACAAAATTTTAGTCTCAAAGGGGTTGAAATTTTAAATATAATTTAGGAGCAAGGCCGGTCACCAAGAAAACCTATAAACTGGGTCTTGGAAGGTATGCTAACTTGAAGCTTGCGTAACTTTAAATTGAAGTATCTGTTTTGGTTGATTCAAAAGGTGCGATAGAGAGGAAATGAAAAATAACTATATTTTATATTAGTGGGATCAAATGGAAAGAGGTGGAGCAAAATTTTCTGCACCATTTAAACCTCTTGAAGGAATTAAAAGGGGGTATCCAATAACTCAAAAATAACCTTCAAAGCATGATGAGAGAATTTCGTAACTAGAATTCAACACCTCCACAATATGATAAGGAGAAACAATTGGAGAATAAGAGGTTCGAGTCCTCAACAATTGATAATCGAGGTGATCATGGGTTTAATTTAGGATTAAGGAAAAGCTTCATTCCTAATATTGAATTGATAAAGTTTGATTTAACATATGCGTTTACATGGGTGAACCAAATAGACAAATTCTTTGAATTAAATAATATTATGGATGATAAGAAAATGATCCTTAGCTACATTGTATATTCAGATAAAACCCTATCAACAGTATCAATGGGTAGCTAAAATAATATTCCTTCTTATCATTATACTTGGATTCTATTTAGAAGAGACCTAGAATATGAACATGGTAAAGTTTGTGAACAATATTACTTTAGTCAATTTACAAGAATCAAGCACTTAGGTAATGTGGAATATTATAATTTAAAGAATTTCAAGTATTGTGCTCAAGGGTAGACAACATAAGTCACTAGATTTGTTAGAATATTATATGGGTGGATTAAAAGAATACATTAAACATGGGATTTACTTAAAATGACCTAATATTTTTATACAATTTATGGAATATTCTGTCCATATTGAAGCCAAAAATAAGGCTACACAAAAGTATACAATTGGAACATATGCAGGAAACATAGATATAAGTTTGCTTCATAGGAAAACACTACCTCAACCTACTCAAATATCATAGAAGGAAATGGACGAAAGAAGAGAAAAAGGACTATGTTTTGGTTCTAATAAAAAATGGTCTAAAGGGAATAAATGTCAAGCAACACATTGTTCACTTTGGAGAATAATGAGGAGGAGGAAATAGATGGTCAACACAAATGGGCAAGGAAGAAATTATGAACCAACAAACGCAAGGAAAATATGTAGAAATTGTGCATAACATAGATGTAGACATATTCGAAATATTAGTTCATGCCTTGGAAGGTGTGTCAACAACCAAACACTCAAGATTACAAGTTACTTTATAAAGCAAAGGATCATAGTACTAATTGATTCAAGTAGTACACATAATTTCATTAATAAAAAAATAGTAGAGCACCTCAATTATTTTGTGTATATAGTGACAAATTTTCTAGTATTGGTTTCTAATGGGGGAAGTATTTGTTGTGGAGGGAAATGCGATAACATTAAACTTCATATGGGAGACTATAATCTATAAAAAAACATGTATGGTATTTCCATTGGAGGAGTAGATGTTGTTCTAGGGATTCAATGGTTGAGAGGCTTGAGTATTGTTTCTACAAACTACAATGAATAATTCATGAGATTTGAATTAGAATGAATTCAATATGGACTCAAAGGGTTAAAATATCCATCCAGGATTAGATCATCAACTCTCATAGAATGGAAAAGCTTCTAAAAAAGGGTTGTGGTGGAGTTATTGCTAGAATTTACTCCATGGAAGTGAAGCATGAAGATGAAAATATTATAGATGGATTAAAAAGTACCTTGGAAAAGCACCACTGAGTCACCCTAGATATTCCTAAAGGAAAACCTCCATCTAGATATCATGAACATAGAATTCAACTCTTTTCCAAAATCATTCCTCCTAATAAAATGCCTTATAGATATCCACATCAACAAAAGGGGAGATTGAGAAAATGGTACAAGACATGTTGGTTGCAAGTATTATTAAACCAAGTAGTAGTTCGTTTTCAACACTAGTAGTGATGGTTAGAAGAAAAGATACTGCTTGGAGAATGTTCTTTAAAAAAAATCACCATGAAGGATAAATTTCCCATTCCAAATATTGATAATCTATTATATAACCTTCATGGAGTGGATTACTTCCCAAATTTAGATATAAAACCTGGATACCATCAAATTAGATTAAGAGAAGAAGATGCACACATGGAAAATACAAAGTATATAGGAAATAGATGCACACATGAAAAATACTAAAGAAACATTACGAATCCTTAAATAAAACCTTCAAATGGCATATAATAGGATGAAGCAATAAGCGGATCAACATAGAAGTGAAAGACAATTTGAGGAGGGTGACTGGGTATACTTGAGACTATAAAATTATAAGTAATATAATCTCAAACATAAGAAGAATAAAATATTAGATCCAAAATTTTATGGACTCTACAAGATTATTTGCAAGATTGTAGAATAGGCCTACATTAGAAGAAATTTCAACTCAAAATGGGCCTTTTAACTTTTATTCAAATTCCATGTCATCATGTGTTAGCCAATGAAATTGATTTAAATTTGAAATACCGTATAGGTCTTAAACACTTTTTTAATATAAATTTGGGGATAGGTATCATAAAAAAAACTACTTTTTTTGTTTGTATTTTTGACATATCTCCCTGTGTTTTTACTCAAATTTCGATCGGGAGAGCTCGTTGGATGCGGAATTAAATTCCGCATCCAACGAGTACCCACTCAGCATACTTTTGACAGACCCTGCTACCTCAAAAACAAGAAATACCTGAAAAAATGGAATGATGACATCATCATTCCATTTTTTCAGGTATTTCTTGTTTTTGAGGTAGAGGGGTCCGTCAAATGTATGTCGAGTGGGTACTCGTTGGATGTGGAACGCATTTAATTCCGCATCCAATGAGCTTTCCCGATCGAAATTTGAGTAAAAACACAGGGAGATATGTCAAAAATACAAACAAAAAAGTAGTTTTTTTCTTTTCTTCCTCCAAAATTAATAAATATTATTTTATTATTTTAACGATTATTTTATTAGTTCATTTTAGGAGGCCCATTTTGAGTTGAAATTTCCTCTAATGTGATTTAAATTTCATCCCTCTGACATTCATAAGATTTTTCATGTATCTTGCTTGAAAAAGGTTTTGGGACATACTATGCTAGTGAAACTGGAACTACTAGAATTAAATGAAGAAGGGAAGTTGATTATGAAACTATAAAAAAATATTGATAGATGTCTCTATCTCTCGTGAATATAGCCATTATTGAGTACCTAGTCAAGTGGAAGAATATGCTTCTAGAAGAAGCTACATGGGAAGATGAGTAATTCATGAAGAAATACACTCAACTACAATATTAGAAGGTAAATATTTTTTTAGGGGGAGGGGGTTTATGTTGAGGTCCTAATAATCATTCATTGATTATTATATTAGTTTTGGTTAGGTCAGATTAGTATTAGGTTACATTATGATCACTTCATCTCCTGTTTATAATAAAGGAGATTCATTTGTATATATCATCTCATCTTGTTTTGTGTAATTGCTACATTGTATAAGGAGGTTTCCCCCTCAAAGAGGCTTCTTATTCATCTTTTTTCTTCATTATAAAGGCATTAGATTACTTTCTCTTTCTTATTTTATTCTCTTTTGGAGAATTTGGTGCATAACATGTCAATAATAATGGATTTATTTTTAATAGAAACTACACTTGTTGAATTCTGCATATAATTGCTATTCTCTCTATATTTGCAAAACCATTTTTAGATGATTCTCATGCCCTTATTCATATTTTAAATATATAAGTTTTTCATTAATAAAAATAACTACAAACTTGTCCAAATACTTACCAAGGAAACTATTCATAAGGCACATGAATGTAGTTGGTGCATTGTTAAAACCAAATTCTACTGCCACAAACTCCTAATGACCATACGCTATCCTAAAAGTTGTATTATGAAGGTATTTCTAATTGATTTAGACTTGATGATATCTTGATCTCAAGTTAATTTTTTAAAACACCTTTACCCCTCTTACTTAAGAAAACAAGTCATCAATCCATAGAAATTGGTACTTGTTTTTCACTTTGACCTTGTTAAACTTTCTATTGTCTATGCACAATATGAGGGTCCCATCCTTATTTTTCATAACCAAAAATTGTGGTCCACATCTATTACACTGAAATCTCATCACCATCATGTTATGAGATAGGTCCTCCTTGTTCTGCTTCAATCCCTCAAAGTTTATCCCAGAAGAAATGAAAGGTAGAACAATACTCCTCTTATTTTTCCTTGTATTGAGCAGGTAACGCTCTTTCTCCATTGACAAAAAGCATTACCTAAGTCAGCAACACTCTTGATAAATGAGCAAAGGGAGGTGCCACCACCTCTAGCCTTACTACAAGAAGAGTTACCCCCTTAACACCACTTGTTTGCTTCATTAAAGGAGTGGTGCTCAAGTTTTCAAGGCAAAAAGAGAAGCTTCAAGAGGCTTCTCAAATATTGCCTTAGTGGAACCTCATCCCTATGGTTTAGGACCACCTGGAGCTCGAGATTCTCCCTTTTTGGATCTTATCTCCACCTCATCCATGAGATCCTCAACCATACCTATCCTCCCATGCATTTAAATACTGGCTCATCCCCCATGGGAGGGAGGAGGAAAAATTGTGTTGAACACCCAAACTCTGCCAAAATAATTCTTGAGCTATTGGAGGCAAGGTGAAGCTAGAGGCAGAAGGGCTATTGGATGGGACCCTCAACACCAAGGCACCAAGGTTGTAGTCTTTCCAATTATTGTTAATAAATAATGTTTTCTCTTTCCCATATATGTTGTATCATGTGTATGTATTGCTTGACTCCTTGGTCACAAGCATAGATCCAGTTTTTATATCTTGTATGCTCTCACTTTATATTGTTGTCTTCTATTTTTGCAGGTAAATAGAGGAAAAAGCTTCAAGGAGAGTGAAGACATCCGTTAATAGAAGAAGCATGGCAGTCCATTCAAGTGTTTAAACAAACCTAGGGAGAGTCTGACATTCCATGTTACTCATTTGTTCTAGATCTGAACCATTAAGACTAGAGGAACAACTCTTGTCCTCAAGAGGTGCAATATTCCTAGCAACAATTCTGGCGACTCTGCTAGGGAAAGCAAGGGATTTTTGATTGAGTTTTCTACTCAAAATTAAATTGAAGAGTTCAAAAACCAACTATAACTATCTGAAGCATGGCTCTTAAACACTAAAACAATCATTTAAGAATCAAATACCAAATAGGGCTAACAAGAATACCTGGCACCGCGAGTTGCAGGTGTTGAACAGGGCGTTACCAACCTGAGCACCTCTCCTTATCTACAGGAACAGAGCAGTGGCACTGCCTATTGTAGGTTCACACCAGAGCGTTACCAGTTCTAGCCTTGCTTCTTACACACAGAAAAAGAGAGGTGGCACCACTTCTTTCATATAGAAAAAGAGCGGTGGCAGCTCCAAAACCACACAAAGATTCAAAATTTATTGCTTTCCCCAGTATGGTCGCCATATTTGTAGCTAGGAATATTGCACCTCTTGCGAACAAGAGTTGTTCCTCTACTCTGAATGGTTCATATCTAGAACAAATGGGTAACACATAATGTCAGACTCTCCCTAGATCTGTTTAAACACTTGAATGGACTGCCATGCTTCTTCTATTAATGGATCTCTTCACTATCCTTGAAGCTTTTTCCTCTGTTTACCTGCAAAAATAGAAGACAACAATAGAAAGTGATAGAATACAAGATATAAAAATTGGATCTATGCTTATGACCAAGGAGTCAAGAAATACATACACATGATACAACATATATGGGAAAGAGAAAACATTATTTATTAACAATAATTGGAAATACTACAACCTTGGTGCCTTGGTGTTGAGAGTCCCTTCCAATAGCCCTTTTGCCTCTAGCTTCACCTTGCCTCCAATAGCTCAAGAATTATTTTGGCAGAGTTTGGGTGTTCAACACAATTCTTCCTCCTCCTTCCCATGGGGGATGAGCCAGTATTTAAATGCATGGGAGGATAGGTATGGTTGAGGATCTCATGGGTGAGGTGGAGATAAGATCCAAAAAGGGAGGATCTCGAGCTCCATGTGGTCCTGAACCATAGGGATGAGGATCCATGAAGTCAAGCTTCGAGAAGCCTCTTGAAGCTCCTCTTTTTTCCTTGAAAACTTGAGCACTGCTCCTTTAATGAAGCAAACAAGCGGTGTTAAGTGGGAAACACTTCTTGCAGTAAGGCTAGAGGCGGTGGCACCTCCCTTTTCTCATGTATTAGGAGCATTGTTGACTTAGGTAACACTTTTTTTCAATGTAGAAAGAGTGTTACCTGCTCAATACAAGGAAAAATAAGAAGAGTATTGTTCTACCTTTCATTTCTTCTGGGATAAACTTTGAGGGATTGGAGCAGACCAAGGAGGACCTATCACATAACATGATAGTGACGAGATTTCGGTGTAACAATATCCTTTCTCTAACAATTCTTGTAATTGCCTTTTCATCTCAACTAGTTAGGAGTAATTATTCTATAAGAATATTTGTATATAGGTGTAGCTCGAGGAACACGGTCAGTTGAGAAGTTAATATCCCTCTTGGGATGGATATTGACAAGGTATATAATCCAAAAACACATCTTTGAATTATTGCAGTAGTGGACAGTCTTAAAACTTTGGTCCTTTTCTTTCTATTGAGTCCAAAAAATGAGACGCATACAATTGATATCCCTTTTTGAAATACTTCTTCAATTATAAGGCTAAAAAATTTCTAATGAAAATAAAATTTACATAAGTAAAATATAAAATTTTAGTGAAATTTTGACGTGGGCCCTAGAAATCCCATGTAGACGGGAGGTACAATGTGGATGATCGATGTAGAGTAAATGTACAAGTGGAAATTCCAAGCAAGAATCATATGCATGGGTGGAATCCATGTAGGAAGGGCAATGATAAGTCAATGTTGCATATGGACTAGATTAAATCGGGTAGACTAGATCAATAAATCTCGATCATTCGTGCAAAACAATGTGCCCAAGACATAACATGGGGGATGTTTCCACAAATGGATAGGATTAGATCACACAATTTAGGTCATTATATCCTGACCATTTTCACAATTCAAGATGATCAATACTTATCATGAGGGGTATCGTGACAAATGGATTAGATTAAACCACACAAGTCTCATATTTATATCTTTTCCATTCACACAAAAGGAGGTGCATAGGGGATAATAAAGGGGGTGTTGTCATGAAAAAACTAGATCATTTTGGTATTTGATATGGGTAGTTCTTGAGTATTCGTGGGATTCCTTCTGGTAGGGTTAAAGATTACAACGTGGGAGTCTTTGAGGATCCACACAATATTGGCAAGGGCCAAAATAGAATGTGACATGGTAGGACCAGGGGATGCCAAGAAGGGTTTAGGTGGAAAAATGATACATCACCACTACCACATGGCATGCCATGCCAACAATATGCCATGTCATCAATACTAAAAATATAAAAATACTAAATGACCCCCTTTCCATATTCTGGGCATAAAAACAACAATTTATCGGTTTTCAATGAAAATTTTGAGGTTGGATCCAAGGTACTAAGGGATACAAAGATGTCAATAGTTGATTGCTCATTCAACTTATTTTTTTTAAATTGAGGGTTAGTGCTTTTTGAACACCTTGATTAAAAACCCAAACATGAGCCGTGTTCATGATGAAAATTGGAAAGTTGAGTCCATAACTAGGCACACAGAAACCTCCCACTGATTTAAATTTTGATTTTAAAATAAAAAACTAAATCAAATTCATCAATGCTCATAACATTAACATAAGCATCAATGGATTTCAAACCATGGACAACCACAAATTTATAATTAAAAAAATATTTTGAAATTTTACGGTCCGTTTATTTGAAATATATGCACACGTGCATTTTATTAAAAAAACACCAGAAACGTTGAAATGATTTAAAAATTTAAAGTATGATCTATGTGTTATTGGGTGCATGTTGTAACTATACACAGATTGATGTGATTATTTTTCAAAAAACTCATCATTGCTTTTTTACCAAAAAACACCATAAATTATTGAAATAATAAACCAATAATTTTTATAGTGCTTTTTATTGAAACAGACGCACCGGTGCGTCGTACAAAATACTGGTGCACTAAGTTAGGGTAGAATTAAAAAAACAACCCAACCATAAAATAATTTTGGGTAGAATTAAAAAAACAACCCAACCATAAAATAATTTTGGGTAGAATTAAAAAAACAACCCAACCATAAAATATTTTTTTACATTGGTATAGTTATAGAATTAAAAAAACCTTTAAACTTGATAGAGTGTTATATTCACATTGTTATAGTTATAGAATTAAAAAAACCTTAAAACTTGATAGAGTGTTATATTCATACAAACACATCATTTAACTCCAACCAAAAGAAATGCAATTGTATTCAAAACTATGCACCCGTTATCTGTGATGCATCTATTGAGATAGGGTGCACACTCCATGAACATTGCCATAGTTGTACACCGTACAACACCATACATAGGTACATATATAGAGATAAGGTGCCCCACCCACCACCATAATAATATGTTGTAGGCTCACTTTTTTCGATGTGTTTGGATATATGAGACACACGAGCTATAAATTTGCAATTATAAAATGAGAATTTATTTCTGGTGCGTCATGTTGTGCACCATGCATAGTGTGTTCTAGCATGCACCATTAGAGGCACATTCCTCTGGATGTGGAGCATCATTAATGCATAAAAATAATAAAATAAGGAATTAGGCTGATGCCTTTGGTTTGAGCACCATGGAAGTGCTACATTGAAGGTTCTCTTTGTTAAACAAACATATAATGATTCATCCATTTAGATTAAACACATTGAAAATACATTTTTATTTAAAAAAAAACTCAAAACTCGACGGTGCATTAGATTCATTAGCAGTGATGTTGATTTTATTTGTACACACTGTTTATGAAAAATTTTGTTGGCTCACATTTTTTAATTTTTAATAAGTATTTAATGTACCTATATAGTTTTAATTTTGTTAATATAATTAATGATGAAATTTGTATGTAAATCAGAGGCATGAACTATAACCACCCCAGTTCGATTCTTATGATGTCTTTTGAGTATGGAAGGTGAGGAAGAGGGTCGAGAGAGACTTGGTTCCTCGTCTTATTTATGATGACACTTATCATTTATGATTTCAAGTTGGCCTCCTCAAGTTTTATGAGAAGAATAATTCACTCAAGGGCCATATTGAGCTATTGACAGAGTGGATCCATCAATGGGATCATGGTACGCTGGCCTTCAAGGTTGGTCCAGATATTTGGTACCAACACATAAAGGAGGATTTGTACTTTATTACAGATTTATCTAGGAGGGGGGAGGACTATCCCCATTTTCTCGATATACCACCTAGTGTTGCATATGACACTCAATTAAATCGTATGTTCAATGTTTCATCAGTGATGATATTATTTGATCTAATGAGTTCTAGGTGAGTGGGGGCCAGTTGAGGCTAAATGCATTTCAGTTAGAGGAGGCCAGATGTTTGAAACTTTTTGTCACCATGATAGTCCACCATCTCATTGATGGTTAGCACATTTTAGTTTTATTATGTTGTATATGTGGATATTTTACTGTAGATGTTGAGGCTGATCAACTGGGTGACTATTTCTTGACAACAATTTTTCATAGCTTTAGACCACTATCATAGGCAGTTGCAAGGGAGTTAGTTTTTCCTCTTTGCTTCAAAGTTATTCACTCTATTGTTTGAGATGTTTCCAGTGGCACAACCCATATTAGGGCCTACATATGACTACATGACAATCAAACCTATGTCTTATGTGTGCATGCACATTTGGGGACAGGGGTTTCCTAAGAGGGGACATCTCGATATCATGTGCAAGGTGCCTGATGCAAAGGTTTTGGCGATGTTGTGTAGCAAGGACCGAAAATTAGTCATCAATTGCATACACTATCCATATGCATGGACTGACTGGTGAGGATGTGCAAATATTCGATTTACGCAGGATGAACCACCGAATATGAGAGTAATATATATGATCTTTGTATTTTGATTAATGTAGTTGCATAAATTTTATTTTTTTAATGCACATGTAACTGATTATAATATTTTGTTTAAATGATCTAATTAAATGAGAACTTTTTCCATAAAACTCATATTTTTGCATTAAAAACATCAAAATCAACCCTCGGATCGAAAACGTGGTGCTATCGGTAGCATCATTTTTTTTGGGGGCCTAAAATTATGACTTTTTAGAAACTTTGCCTAGTGTCGTTGTAATTAAAACTCAAAATCAAGCACCAAATCGAAAAGTGGTGGTACTAATAGCATCTCTTTCTTTCTTCAAGTTACAATTGCATTCATTTGAAAGCATGCACGTCGTAAAAAATTTCTTTTAAATAACTTAAAAAAAGAGAGTGTCCAATATATTTTAACTAAAAAAACATAAATTCCTTTGAAAAATGGAAAAAAATGAATTTGAAAAAAGAAATAAAAAGGAAAAAGACATAGACATCTAAAAAATTTAAAATGCCCATTAATTTTTTTTTGAAATTAAAATAAAAGAAAAATACACACATATTTATAACAAACTAAAAAAGAGAAGAAAATGAAAATAAAAACAAACATTAAAAAAACAATTTTTTTAAAATAAAATAAATAAAATAAAAAATTAAAGAACAAAACTAAAAACTAAAAAAATAAAAATAAAACTAAAACTAAAATTCAAAAATAAAAAATCAAAATTTAAAAATTAAACAATTAACAAAAACTAAACAATTAACAAAAAATTAAAATAAAAAATAAAAAATTGAAGAATGTGTCCCCCTCACTCCCCCCCGTGTACTACCCTCCCCAATGCCCCCCTCACCCACCTCTTGCACTCCCCAACTCTCGTCCCCCCTCCACTCCCTCCTTCGCTATCACTTGTGTAAATTTTGCACCAACGTGGCAAAGACTCAATTCTTGAATTGAGTCTCCGCTTAGTCAGGGTTTGTGAGGGAGGGGATGGGATACACAACAGAATTTCAACCCAAAATCTGACACCTTGCATGTCTAAAATTCGACACTTCTTTGTCGCATCTTCGACACATGCAATTTTTTTTACCGTCGGTGGCATAGCGTCGGATATTCGACATGATACCAAAGTCGGTCGAAGATCCGACGCCACAGGGTGTCGCCTATTCGACAGTTATCTGTTTCAAAGTGTCACTAAAAACTTGCACAAACTGTCGAATATTCGATGCCTACCGACACTTGAAGGGTTGGCCTTCCGACAGGCTGAAGTGTCGGAGTCATGGCCACGCTATCGGTGTTTTTTTTGGAAAGCGTTGAATATCCGACGCCTACCGACACTTGACGATCCGACGAGTTGAAGTGTCGGAGTCATGACAATGTCGTCGAAGTTTTCCTGAAAGCGTTGAATATTCGATAGGAAAGGTGTCGGAGGTTTAATAAAAAGCGTCGGTTGAACATCGGCTGAAGGTGTCGGATCTTTAACAAAAGCGTCGGAACACCGTCAAAAAAGTGATGCCTGGTGGTAGATTTTACAAATTTTTTTTGATAGGTTTCCATTCAGGAAGCGGTGTAGTGTAGCTCACTTAAACATGTAGTAACAATGGTAACATTTGAATGTCTTGAACACACGAATCTTTTGTGATATTTTACAAGAAGATGGGAAATTTCAAGATGTTTTACTTGTACCTTATTTGTCTGAAAAATATGATTTCCATCTATCAAATGACACACTCAGGCCATGGTAAGAAAGTTATCTTCACCAAATACTCAATAATTATTTCAGATTCAATTGATGGTTCAAAGATTTCACTTGGAAAAGTTGATCACAAAAATAAATTGTATGTTTTTTCGAAGTTTTTGCTTAAAACTCCTACTTTAGCTTTGTTAATGCATTCTAATGATGTTAGTAAGTTATGGCATGGTATGTTCAAGCATATTAACTTATGTTAATTGCATTAATTAATCAAACAAGACGGGATAGTGGAGTTTCCACCTATATCCTGCTTAGATGGAGTTTGTCCAATATATACCATTGGTAGGCACCTTGAAGAGAGATTTGAGAAAGGAAAGGCCAAGAGAGCCACATCACTTCTTGAGTTTGTGCCCGGTGACATTACTGGTCCCTTTCCTCACCTATCTATGAATAAATAAATATACGTACTTACTACTAACCTTCATTGATTACATCTCTATATACACAGGGGTCTACTTATTAAAACACAAAGCTGATGTGTTTGCTTGTCTTCGAGATTTTAAAGCTATTGCAGAGAAATAATCTGGTAAGGGGATCAATATCCTTCACACAGATAATGGTGGAGATTATTCCAATAAATATGTAAATAATCTATATCCTTTTCATTTACAGTTCTTTACTTGACAACTCTTACGACATATCAGTATGATATGCTTATATATATCTTTTTCATTCTAGAGCACACACTTTGCCGATGATCATTGAATTTTATGCATCAAAATAATGTAATTAGTGTTTTAGATATGATAGATTTTCACTCAACATGTCCAAATGAGTGATGATATAGAATCATTTTGTCAAACATATAAATAAAATGCATGCTCAAGTCCAAGTCAACCGAAGGACTAAAATGTAAAATATAAGTAGTTTGTGGATGCCCAATGGAGATATAAATCACTTGAGAAGAACTCAGGACATTATAAAGGATAGAAAAATTATTTAGTTGTCAATTAAAGATAAGGGCCAGAGAGAAGTTTTGTTATTTACAAAGAACTTCATAAATGTAATAAAGGATACCAAGGAGTGTTATGAAATGGTGCAAATAAGAGTCTTAGATGGAATAAAGTCCAATAATGTTGAAAAATGTGATACTATGAAGGAAGTATTAGTATAATTGAGTAGAATGTTAGAAGGATATGTTGAGATTACACATGAGATTCCGAGCAGTTTTCCTCCAAAGAGGAAGATTGGGAACAAGATAGACCGTTAATTAATTCATCCATGTATGTATATGCTTCAGTAATTACTCTTCTTCATATTACTCCATTTATCCTTCAAGTTAAATGGCATACACAACTTTTCAAATATTGGTTTCCCATGTTCCAATTGTTGATGTATATGTAACTTCGGAATGTATTTCACTTGTATTTCTTATATATTGTAACCCAATGTTTATTCTGGGATGTACTTGAGTTATGTCATGCCTCGATGTTCCTATTGGGAAGGTCTATCATGTAAACAAGTCATGTCAAGTCATTGTGGGTAACCCTCCTATTGTCTAAGGGTTAAAGTTCCCGCAGTTCCGGGGCACTAGGGTTATTAGACTCTCCTAGTGAGGTCATCCCTAGTAGGATTTTTTTCATGTCAGGATTAGTATAAATAGAGAGTTGGACTCTCTATTTATCACACAACTCATACACACTCAAGTGTAGTGCATAGTTGAGGAAGGAGAAGACACTGGGGTTAGACAAGAAGAAGGTTACTGCTGTCGGGAGATCACTTACTGTTTTGGGTTCTACTTTTGGTGCTGATTCTATCTCTGAGGAAGTTGCAGGGTTTTCACCATTTATGGTTTCCCCAAGGATAAACACTGTGTTCATTGTCTCTTGTGTTTGATTGCTGTGCTTATGATTCTCTCAGTAAAGATCCTAATATAATGCTAGCTTAATGATGAAATTCTAACATGGTATCAGAGCTACCCTGAGAAGAAGACACTGTGCAGCTGCGGGAACTAGAGCTTCCTAGTTTGTGGATCTTCCTCCATATATTTTCAGCAAAAGTAAGGTGGAATAACTCTCCTCCTTAGGGCGCATCTTTCTATCGAAGCAGAATCCAATTATGAGGTTTTTCAGTTTTGGACCCAACACTACTACCAGAAATTAGGGCTTTTCACAAAAGAGGAATTTTTCAGTGAGCCCAGGCCTAGATTGATCTCCTCCCCAAAATATTTTTTTACATTGTTATAGTTACAGAATTAAAAAAACCTTAAAACTTGATAGAGCGTTATATTCATATAAACACATCATTTAACTCCAACCAAAAGTAATGCAATTGTATTCAAAATTATGCACCCGTTATCTGTGATGCATCTATTGAGATAGGGTGCACACTCCATGAACATTGCCATA
Source organism: Pseudotsuga menziesii (assembly GCA_001517045.1). Classification (NCBI taxonomy): domain Eukaryota; kingdom Viridiplantae; phylum Streptophyta; class Pinopsida; order Pinales; family Pinaceae; genus Pseudotsuga; species Pseudotsuga menziesii. The sequence continues at coordinate 127,325 of LPNX010860265.1, forward strand.
GTAGTACACTGTACAACACCATACATAGGTACATATATAGAGATAAGGTGCACCATCCACCACCATAATAATATGTTGTAGGCTCACTTTTTTCGATGTGTTTGGATACATCAGACACACTAGCTATAAATTTGCAATTATAAAATGAGAATTTATTTCTGGTACGTCATATTGTGCACCATGCATAGTGTGTTCTAGCATGCACCATTAGAGGTACATTCCTCTAGATGTGGAGCATCATTAATGCATAAAAATAATAAAATAAGGAATTAGGCGGAGGCGTTTGGTTTGAGCACCATGGAAGTGCTACATTGAAGGTTCTCTTTGTTAAACAAAGATATTATGGTTCATCCATTTAGATTAAACATACTGAAAATACATTTTTATTTAAAAAAAACTCAAAACTCGATGGTGCATTAGATTCATTAGCAGTGACGTTGATTTTATTTGTACACACTGTTTATGAAAATTTTTGTTGCCTCACATTTTTTAATTTTTAATAAGTATTTAATGTACCTGTATAGTTTTAATTTTGTTAATATAATTAATGATGAAATTTGTATGTAAATCAGAGGCATGAACTATAACCGCCCCAGTTCGATTCTTATGATGTCTTTTGAGTATGGAAGGTGAGGAAGAGGGCTGAGAGAGACTTGGTTCCTTGTCCTATTTATGATGACACTTATCATTTATGATTTCAAGTTGGCCTCCTCAAGTTTTATGAGAAGAATAATTCACTCAAGGGCCATATTAAGCTATTGATAGAGTGGATCCATCAATGGGATCATGGTACGCTGGCCTTCAAGGTTGGTCCAGATATTTGGTACCAACACATAAAGGAGGATTTGTACTTTATTACAGGTTTATCTAGGAGGGGGGAGGACTATCCCCATTTTCTCGATATACCACCTAGTGTTGCATATGACACTCAATTAAATCGTATGTTCAATGTTTCATCAGTGATGATATTATTCGACCTAGTGAGTTCTAGGTGAGTGGGGGCCAGTTGAGGCTACATGCATTTCAGTCAGAGGAGGCCAGATGTTTGAAACTTTTTGTCACCATGATAGTCCACCATCTCATTGATGGTTAGCACATTTTAGTTGTACTATGTTGTATATGTGGATATTTTACTGTAGATGTTGAGGCTGATCAATTGGGTGACTATTTCTTGACAACAATTTTTCATAGCTTTAGACCACGGTCATAGGCAGTTGCAAGGAAGTCAGTTTTCCCTCTTTGCTTCAAAGTTATTCACTCTATTGTTTGAGATGTTTCTAGTGGCTCAACCCATATTAGGGCCTACATATGACTACATGACAATCAAACCTATGTCTTATGTGTGCATGCACATTTGGGGGCAGGGGTTTCCTAAGAGGGGACATCTCAAGATTATGTGCAAGGTTCCTGATGCAAAGGTTTTGGCGATGTTGTGTAGTAAGGACCGAAAATTAGTCATCAATTGCATAGACTATCCATATGCACGGACTGACTGGTGAGGATGTGCAAATATTCGATTTACGCAGGATGAACCACCGAATATGAGAGTAATATATATGATCTTTGTATTTTGATTAATGTAGTTGCATAAATTTTATTTTTTTAATGCACATGTAACTGATTATAATATTTTGTTTAAATGATCTAATTAAATGAGAACTTTTTCCATAAAACTCATATTTTTGCATTAAAAACATCAAAATCAACCCTCGGATCGAAAACGTGGTGCTATCGGTAGCATCATTTTTTTGGGGGGCCTAAAATTATGAATTTTTAGAAACTTTGCCTAGTGTCAATTTAATTAAAACTCAAAATCAACCACTAAATCGAAAAGTGGTGGTACTAATAGTATCTCTTTCTTTCTTCAAGTTACAATTGCATTCATTTGAAAGCATGCACGTCGTAAAATTTTTCTTTTAAATAAGTTAAGAAAAGAGAATGTCCAATATATTTTAACTAAAAAAACATAAATTCCTTTGAAAAATGAAAAAAAATGAATTTTAAAAAAGAAAATAAAAAGGAAAAAGACATAGACATCTAAAAAATTTAAAATGCCCATTAATTTTTTTTTTGAAATTAAAATAGAAGAAAAATACACAGATATTTATAACAAATTAAAAAAGAGAAGAAAATGAAAATAAAAACAAATATTAAAAAAACAAATTTTTTAAAATAAAATAAATAAAATAAAAAATTAAAGAACAAAACTATGAAAAAAAAAAAAAACTAAAACTAAAATTCAAAAATAAAAAATAAAAAATAAAAAATTAAACAATTAACAAAAACTAAACAATTAACAAAAAATTAAAATAAAAAATAAAAAAATAAAGAATGCGTCCCCCTCACTCCCCCCCGTGTACTACCCTCCCCAATGCCCCCCTCACCCACCTCTTGCACTCCCCAACTCTCGTCCCCCCTCCACTCCCTCCCTCACTATCACTTGTGTAAATTTTGCACCAACGTGGCAAAGACTCAATTCTTTAATTGAGTCTCCGCTTAGTCAGGGTTTGTGAGGGAGGGGATGGGATACACAACAGAATTTTAGCCCAAAATCCGACACCTTGCATGTCTGAAATTCGACACTTCTCTGTCGCATCTTCGACACATGCATTTTTTTTTGCCGTCGGTGGCATAGCGTCGGATATTCGACATGATACCAAAGTCGGTCGAAGATCCGATGCCACAGGGTGTTGCCTATTTGATAGTTATCTGTTTCAAAGTGTCACTAAAAACTTGCACAAATCGTCGAATATTCGATGCCTACCGACACTTGAAGGGTTGGCCTTCCGACGGGCTGAAGTGTCGGAGTCATGGCCATGCTGTCGGTGTTTTTTTCGGAAAGCGTCGAATATCCAACGCCTACCGACACTTGACGATCCGACGGGTTGAAGTGTCGGAGTCATGACAATGTCGTTGGAGTTTTCCTGAAAGCGTTGAATATTCGACGGGAAAGGTGTCAGAGGTTTAATAAAAATTGTCGGTTGAGCGTCGACTGAAGGTGTCGGATCTTTAACAAAAGCGTCGGAACACTGTAAAAAAAGTGACGCCTGGTGGTAGTTTTAACAAAAAAAAATTGATAGGTTTCCATTCAGGAAGCGGTGTAGTGTAGCTCACTTAAACATGTAGTAACAATGGTAACATTTGAATGTCTTGAACGCACGAATCTTTTGTGATATTTTACAAGAAGATGGGAAATTTCAAGATGTTTTACTTGTACCTTATCTGTCTGAAAAATATGATTTCCATCTATCAAATGACACACTCAGGCCATGGTAAGAAAGTTATCTTCACCAAATACTCAATAATTATTTCAGATTCAATTGATGGTTCAAAGATTTCACTTGGAAAAGTTGATCACAAAAATAAATTGTATGTTTTTTCGAAGTTTTTGCTTAAAACTCATACTTTAGCTTTGTTAATGCATTCTAATGATGTTAGTAAGTTATGGGATGATATGTTCAGGCAAATTAACTTATGTTAATTGCATTAATTAATCAAACAAGACGGGATAGTGGAGTTTCCACCTATATCCTTCTTATATGGAGTTTGTCCAATATATACTATTGGTAGGCACCTTGAAGAGAGATTTGAGAAAGGAAAGGCTAAGAGAGCCACATCACTTCTTGAGTTTGTGCCCGATGACATTACTGGTCCCTTTCCTCACCTATCTATGAATAAATAAATATACGTACTTACTACTAACCTTCATTGATTACATCTCTATATACACAGGGGTCTACTTCTTAAAACACAAAGCTGATGTGTTTGCTTGTCTTCGAGATTTTAAAGCTATTGCAGAGAAACAATCTGGTAAGGGGATCAATATCCTTCACACAGATAATGGTGGAGATTATTCCAATAAATATGTAAATAATCTATATCCTTTTTAGTTACACTTCTTTACCTGACAACTCTTACGACATATCAGTATGATATGCTTATATATATCTTTTTCATTCTAGAGCACACACTCTGCTGGTGATCATTGAATTTTATGCATCAAAATAATGTAATTAGTGTTTTAGATATGATAGATTTTCACTCAACATGTCCAAATGAGTGATGATATAGAATCATTTTGTCAAACATATAAATAAAATGCATGCTCAAGTCCAAGTCAACCGAAGGAATAAAATGTAAAATATAAGTAGTTTGTGGATGCCCAATGGAGATATAAATCACTTGAGAAGAACTCAGGACATTATAAAGGATAGAAAAATTATTTAGTTGTCAATTAAAGATAAGGGCCAGAGAGAAGTTTTGTTATTTACAAAGAACTTCATAAATGTAATAAAGGATACCAAGGAGCGTTATGAAATGGTGCAAATAAGAGTCTTAGATGGAATAAAGTCCAATAATGTTGAAAAATGTGATACTATGAAGGAAGTATTAGTATAATTGAGTAGAATGCTAGAAGGATATGTTGAGATTACACATGAGATTCTAAACAGTTTTCCTCCAAAGAGGAAGACTGGGAACAAGATAGACCGTTAATTAATTCATCCATGTATGTATATGCTTCAATAATTACTCTTCTTCATATTACTCCATTTATCCTTCAAGTTAAATGGCATACACAACTTTTCAAGTATTGGTTTCCCATGTTCCAATTGTTGATGTATATGTAACTTCGGAATGTATTTCACTTGTATTTCTTATATATTGTAACCCGATGTTTATTCCGGGATGTACTTGAGTTATGTCATGCCTCGATGTTCCTATTGGGAAGGTCTATCATGTAAACACGTCATGTCAAGTCATTGTAGGTAACCCTCCTATTGTCTAATGGTTAAAGTCCCCGCAGCTCCGGGGCACTAGGGTTATTAGACTCTCCTAGTGAGGTCGGCCCTAGTAGGGTTTTTTTCATGTCGGGATTAGTATAAATAGAGAGCTGGACTCTCTATTTATCACACAACTCATACGCACTCAAGTGTAGTGCATAGTTGAGGAAGGAGAAGACAATGGGGCTAGACAAGAAGAAGGTTACTGCTGTCGAGAGATCACTTACTGTTTTGGGTTCTACTTTTGGTACTGATTCTATCTCTAAGGAAGTTGCGGGGTTTTTACCATTTATGGTTTCCCCAAGGATAAACACTGTGTTCATTGTCTCTTGTGTTTGATTGCCGTGCTTGTGATTCTCTCAGTAAAGATCCTAATATAATGCTAGCTTAATGATGAAATTCTAACATGGTATCAGAGCTAACCTGAGAAGAAGACACTGTGCAGCTGCGGGAACTAGGGCTTCCTAGTTTGTGCATGTTCCTCCACATATTTTCAGCAAAAGTAAGGTGCAATAACTCTCCTCCTTAGGGCGCATCTTTCTATCGAAGCAGAATCCAATTCTGAGGTTTTTCAGTTTTGTACCCAACACTACTGCCAGAAATTAGGGCTTTTCACAAAAGAGGAATTTTTCAGTGAGCCCAGGCCTGGATTGATCTCCTCCGCAAAATTGAAGTTAGGGATAAATTTCAAGGCATTTGGGTGGATAGAACTCTGGAAAAGCAAAACCCTAATTTGCTCTTGATCCAATACTGCGGGATTTCAGCTTCAAATCTAGATCCAACATCTTGAACTGGTAAGATCTAAATCTTTTGTATTTCCATTTAAGGTTCTCAGTTTAAGATGTCTCATCATACCAAGCTTGATGAAAAGCTTGAGGGAGCTGATAACTTCTGAGCCTGGAAGTATAGGATCTCCCTGGTCCTGGAAGAAAATGAGTTGGACTCCTATATTAATGAGGAGGTTCCAGTTCCAGAGGGAGATGAGGCTAAGGCCTTGCATAAGAATAATTTAGTTATGGCAAAGAGAATCGTTGCTGACTCTATCAAGGATCATCTCATACCACAGGTGTCCTCCCTCAAGACACCTAAAGCTATGTTTGATGCCCTAACCAAATTGTTTGAAGGGAAGAACATAAACATGAAGATGAATCTGAGAAACCAATTGAAGAATGTGAAGATCCAGAATGCCAAGACTATTCAGTCTTACTTAACAAGGGTTTCTCAGATCAAGGAGCAGCTGGAAACAGTAGATGAAGAAGTGGAAAATGCAGAGATTGTGATGACCACCTTGAATGGTCTCCCTAGATCATGGGACTCTTTCATTCAAGGAATCTGTGCCAGAAAGAAGTGAGTCAAGTTCAGCAGACTGCGGGAAGAATGCTCTCACGAAGAAGCTCGAATAGCAGCTCGAGAAGAGAAGATGGGAAGTGAAGATCAAGCTCTCACAGTTCACTCCAAAAAAAACAGAAGGAGCCATTATTACTCCAAAGGTAAGATCTCACACTGAAGAAAAGATCTGAATACTATTAGATGTTACACATGTGATGAGAAAGGTCACATATCCAGATTCTGCCCTAATAAAAGAAACCTAAAGAAGAAGGGAAACAAGAGAAGACATCATGCCCATGCCACAGAGGATGATGAACCTTCCACAAAGAGAATTAGACAAGAAAGTGATGATTCTTCAAGTGAGGAAGAATATGTACTAATCTCCACTCTCACGGGAACTGTATCACATGGAAGAAATGATTGGATCTTAGACAGTGGTGCTTCCAAGCACATGACGGGATTCAAAGAATCATTTGTGAAGCTATCTGAACATGAGTCACCTCACAAGGTGAAACTTGGGGATGACTACCAATATCCAATAAAAGGTAGTGGTGAATCCTCCTATAAACTAGACTTGGGAAAGTATTTGAAGATGAAGAATGTATTATTTGTTCCAGGACTAAAGAAGAACCTTCTCTCCATATCTGCATTGGATGCAAAAGGAATGAGGGTTGCTTTTGTAGATGGCCAAGTTCTTATGTGGCCAAAGGGAAAGACTTTTGACGATGCAATAGTGATTGGAGAAAAGAAGGAGGTCTATACAAGTTGAAGGGCCAACCAGATCAAGCTTTGGTTCATGACACAGTAGAACCAAATGAACTTTGGCATAGAAGGCTTGCACATGTGCATTACAGAGCACTACCACTTGCAAGCAAAGCTGTTGAAGGTCTTCCAGAAATTCAAGCAAAACATGAAGGGGTCTGCAAAGGATGTGCGAAAGGAAAGAACACAAAGAAGACATTTCCAAGTAGCGAAAGCAAAGCAAAAGGAATCTTGGAAATTATCCACTTCGATGTATGCGGACCAATGTCATCAAGCTCACTAAGCGGGTATGTGTACCATGTCTCTTTTATTGATGACTTTTCTAGGAAGACATGGATTTACTTCATGAAGAATAAAGATGAAGAGTTCAGGAAGTTCAAGGAATTCAAAGCCTTAATCAAGAACCATACTGACAAGAAGATCAAGACCTTTTGATCAGACAATGGCAGAGAATTCACTTCAAATGAGTTCAAGGAACTATGTAAAGACTCAGGGATTAAGAGGGAGTTCTCTACTCCTTATAATCCACAACAGAATGGGATTGTAGAGAGGAAGAATAGAACTATCATGGAAGTTGTACGAGCTATGCTTCATGATCAAGATCTTCCTATGCATCTTTGGGCAGAAGAAGCCAGAACAACAGTGTATGTAAAGAACTGTACTCCACACAGAGTACTCGAAACAAGACTCCTGAAGAAGTCTTCTTCGGCAAGAAACCAGAAGTCAGCAATCTCAGAATATTCGGCTGTCCTGTGTACATACACATTCCAAAAGAGAAGAGAACAAAACTAGATCCTTCAGGAAAGAAGGGTATATTTGTGGGATACTCTGAAAGATTGAAGGATTACAGAATATACTTCCTAGGGTTCAAGAAAATTGACTTCAGTAGGGATGTAACATTTGACGAATATTCAGCCTACATCAAATCCAGAAAGAAACCTACTGAAGAACCTGAAGAAGCAGAAGCTCCCAGAATTCATGATACAATCATGAATGAAGAAACTCAAGAAGAAGATCGAGAATTTGAAGAACCACAAAGACCTGTAGATCCACCATAGGAGAAGAATACTCACAAGAGGAAACCTACTTGGGTACGAGATATTATCCAAGGTGCGGAAATATATGGGGTTCCAGAAGAGAATCTCAGAGAAAGAAAGAGAACCTGATCCTGTTCCAGTTATGTAGCTTTACTATGTGACTTTATTGATAAAGAACCTTCTGAGTATGAAGAAGCAGCAGAACAGAAAGAATGGAAGGATGCGATGATTGAAGAGTATCAATCGATCATGAAGAATGATGTTTGGGATGTTGTCCCAAGACCAAAAGGGAAGTCAGTTTTAACTTCCAAGTGGGTCTACAAGATCAAGCATGCTACAGACAGTAGCATTGAAAAGTATAAGGGAAGATTTGTGGCTCGAGGTTTCTCTCAAAAAGAAGGAATAGACTATGAAGAAACCTTTGCACCTGTAGCCAGATACACTTCCATCAAATCGGTACTTGCTTTGGCTGCAGTAATGAAATGGAAGATACACCAAATGGATGTCAAGACTGCCTTCTTGAATGGTGTAGTAGAAGAGGAAGTGTATGTGGAGCAGCCACTTGGTTTTGAGAGACATAGTCTCATGTGTGTATATTGAAGAAAGCCCTGTACGGTTTGAAACAGGCACCCAGGACATGGTATGACATAATTGACAGCTTTCTATCCAGTTTGGGCTTTACCAAGAGTAAAGCAGATTCCAACCTTTACTACAAGGTGGAAGATGGCAACCCGGTGATGCTTATACTATATGTAGATGATCTGTTTGTGACAGGTATGGATGGGTTGATTGCTGATATGAAGAGAAAGCTTGCTGCTGAGTTCGAGATGAAGGACTTGGGAACGATGCATTATTTCCTAGTTATGGAGGTGTGCCAGACTACAGATGGAATCTTCCTTGGAAAAGGGAAGTATGTGGTAGAGATCCTGAATAGATTTGGGATGATGGATTGCAAGACATTAACCACACCTATGGCATCAAACCTGAAGCTATTGAGTGATGCTTCATCAGAGACAGTTGATGCCACAATGTATCATCAAATGATTGGGTCCTTGATGTACCTGATGAACACGAGACCATATATCTGCTTTGCTGTGAACACCTTGAGCCAATACTTGAAAGATCCGAGACATGTTCACTTGACTGCTACAAAGCATATTCTGCGGTACTTGAAGGGTACGGTTGATTATGGGCTCAAGTATAAGGCTGATCAGAAGATTAACCTGGAGGGTTATGTTGATTAATATTGGGTAGGCAGTGCCATCGATAGGAAGAGCACTACAGGGTGTTGCTTCAGTATGGGATCAGGTGTGATCTCATGGTTTAGCAGGAAGCAATCCCGTGTGGTACTGAGTACAGCTGAAGCAGAGTATGTTGCAGCCTGTTCAACTAGTTGTGAGGCAGTATGGCTGAGGAAGCTACTGTCTGATTTATTTGATCTCCAGTTAGATGCTACTTGTATATACTATGACAACCAGAGTTGTGTAAAGTTGTCAGAGAATCCAGTATTCCATGACAAGTCAAAGCATATCGAGATCAAGTATCACTATATCAGGGATATGGTGCAGAGAGGAGCAGTGAAGCTCCAGTATGTTGCGATGGATGAACACATAGCTGTTGTGTTGACTAAGCCATTGACTAGGGTGAAGTTTGAGTACCTCAGGGAGAAGCTTGGTGTTCTCTAGATCGATATTCCTCCCAAGAGGAAGTGATGTGTCCGTACAGAGCCTTTCTGACATGGTGAGAGGATTGGTTCCTTCCATGGTCATATATAAGTGCTGTGCCCTTCCTACATGGTGAGAGGATTGGTTCCTTCCATGGTTGGATGTAAGAGCTGAGACATGGTGAGAGGATTGGTTCCTTCCATTGTCAGGTATATGTGTGAATGCCACATCCAGCATGAAAAAGGGCTTGCTCTATGAAGACACATCTAGTATGAAAAAGGACTAGCTCTATGTAGATGGCACATCCAGCATGAAAAAGGGCTGGCTCTGTGAAGACTCATCTAGTATTAAAAAGGACTAGCTCTGAGTAGCTGCCATATTTGGTATGAAAAAGGACCAGCTCTGTGATGCCTCATATGGTATGAAAAAGGACTAGCTCTATGATGCCTCATCTAGTATGAAAAAGGACTATCTCTATGAAGACTCATCTAGTATGAAAAAGGACTAGCTCTGAGTAGCTGCCACATCTGGTATGAAAAAGGACCAGCTCTGTGGTGCCTCATCTGGTATGAAAAAGGACCAGCTCTGTGATGCCACATGTAGTATGAAAAAGGACTAGCTCTGTGATGATACATCCAGTATGAAAAAGGACTGGCTCTGTAGAGGTTCCTATGATGAGAATAATCAAGAGATAGCACCTGTGATGATGACCCAGTGATGATCCAGATCCAGTGATGATGATCCAGCAGTGATGATCCAGATCGAGTAATGATCCAGATCTAGTGATGATGCCCAGTGATGATCCAGATCCAGTGATGATGATCCAGCAGTGATGATCCAGATCGAGTAATGATCCAGATCTAGTGATGATGCCCAGTGATGATCCAGATCGAGTGATGATCCAGATCGAGTGATGATCCATATCTGATGATGAAGATGACTTGAAGATGAAGAAGACATGAAGATGACGAGGACTCGAGGATGATCCAGAAGATACAGAGAAGAAGACTTGTGCTGAAAATTGTGTTAAAAGAATACCTTCCTAGCTAAGAGGGAGTGTTGATGTATATGTAACTTCAGAATGTATTTCACTTGTATTTCTTATATATTGTAACCCAATGTTTGTTTCGGGATGTACTTGAGTTATGTCATGCCCCGATGTTCCTATCGGGAAGGTCTATCATGTAAACAAGTCATGTCAAGTCATTGTGGGTAACCCTCCTATTGTCTAAGGGTTAAAGTCCCCGCAGTTCTGAGGCACTAGGGTTATTAGACTCTCCTAGTGAGGTTGGCCCTAGTAGGGTTTTTGTCATGTCTGGATTAGTATAAATAGAGAGCTGGATTCTCTATTTATCACACAACTCATACACACTCAAGTGTAGCACATAGTTGAGAAAGGAGAAGACACTGGGGCTAGACAAGAAGAAGGTTATTGCTGTCGAGATATCACTTATTGTTTTGGGTCCTACTTTTGGTGCTGATTCTATCTCTGAGGAATTTGCGGGGCTTTCACCATTTATGGTTTCCTTGAAGATAAACACTGTGTTCATTGTCTCTTGTGTTTGATTGCTGTGCTTGTTATTCTCTCAGTAAAGATCCTAATATAATGCTAGCTTAATGATGAAATTCTAACACCAATATCCATTTCCATGGGATTACATTGGTTATGTCATTGGAAATATGATTTGCATACTTTTCTTTGTGAAGAAAAACTTCCCTCAAAATGAGCCAGTTGGATTCTATAGCATATTACTGAGTTTTTTGCTAAGCTGGAAGGGCTGCTTTTTAAGAACGTACATGGAAATCAAAATTTTCACCTAGAAGGGTAGATGAATATAATTTTAAATATTCATCATGCATGGAAGTCACACATTGCAATAGTACAATGATCACACAGTGCAACAGCAGACAAGCATCAGATGTGCCACACCCCTGTGCAATAGCATATCATGCACAGACCTAGAAAACACCACTAACTTATACAAGAAATTTACAAAATATCAAAGGTATGCAAGCTTTACCGATGGACCAACTAGCAAAGAACTTCTAGAATATGCAATAGAAACACAACCTCCAGCATAGAAACTTGCAACACAATGTTCATAAAATGCCATCAATATTTTCATAAGATTCCTTAAGAAGCAATCATGTGCCCAATTGAATAAGATGGACTGTATGATGACATGTTGATTGATCATCAATGAGGAAGTCTCCCATGTCAAACTGAAGGAAATAGCAAAATCGATTTATTAGAGTATATTAATCCCATGACATACCTACTAGTAACTATGACTCATACAAAGAACATGGTATGCATGTGTTTACCTGGAAAACTAACATGATTCTATTACATACCTTCTAGTAACCCTTTTGAGTAACAGGAGTTGGTATTTTAGGGCCAATTGGGGTTATTACTTCTCTTGTGCACAGGTCCAGATATTTTTAGGGTTGTTTTGTGACCTATGGTTGCAAGGAAATCCACCAAAGACTGTTATTTGCTATTGATCTCCTGCAAGAGACTGCCGAGAATCACCTAAAGCACAATCCAACTTGGTTTATAGGGTCTGAAATTAAATGATATTTGTTTTATTTAGGTTTGTTTACCCCCCTTTTGTGGAGAAAAAGCACCCAGAATTCATGATACTGCTATAAATTGTTGTTTAGGAGGTTGGAACAACCCTTATTTATTTCCAGAATGAAGGTTTGAGGCTATTGGAGTTCCTAGGCCTGCTCTTTATGTCCATATCTATGCCCAAAATTGTTTGTTAATGTCATTTCAACCCTCAAATTCAACCCAACATTTCTCAAAGCCTGTTTTTTCCGTTGTTTGTCACTTTTCATAGGGCTATTCATGCCCAGAACTACCTTTTAACCCTCCAATTTGGCCCAGATTTAGAGGTATGCGTGTTTGGTGATGGATAAGTGCACGAGGGTGCCCAAGATGCTGAAATAGGGTTGCTTCATACCCTTTTTTACTGTCAAACAGGTTTGTCTGTGCCCAAAATTCATGTGGATGCTGCTATAAGGCATATGAATGAGATTTTAGGGTTGCTTTCACCCATAGATTTCTCATTTTCACAGCCAGAATTGCAAAGACCGCCTCCTATTTCCATTGGTTATCATATTTTATTGCTGCAATGTGCCCAGATCTTAAAGTTCGCCTAATTATAGCTGATTTGAGATGCTTTTTAGTTTGTTGTGACATTCAGAATGCTCCCAAAGTGCTCAGATTTGTCCCTTTGATGCTCATACTTGATTCTAGAGTTGTTTATGCCCATAGGACTGCCCAACATTGCTCCTAGTGTGCTCATAACTAAAAATGAAAGGTCTCACTACTGTTACACTCCATTAACTATCCAAATTTCAAAACCAACTCAGAACTCCCTGCTCTTGGGGGCTTTGGAGTGGGTATGAAACGTTTCCCTGTCAATGCAATGATTCCTCCCAATTTTTGACAGTTTCCCTGTGATTGCCATTACATGATTTCCATCTATAAACCACTATTGTGGTTTCATCATTTCTCCCATTCAAGAACAAAAAAGTAGAGATGACTTCTCTCCCTACATTAAGTCCACGTGCACATAATGACTGGCTTTGGTACTTCCTAACTTATCAGTATTCCTTTTGACAACAAAAGTGAAACATGAAACAATATCCTTACTTTCAGCATCTTGCACAGCTGATGGCTTTGATCGAACTGTATAAGTACTTTGTTCCCAAAGTAAATATTTTGAGACCTACAAACGAAGGGGAGCGAGATGAATGGTTGAAGGACTCCAATGGAGGATGAATTGATGCCCAGTTCTGCCTACCCAAAGGTCCTTTAAGTATTGGATGCATACACTATCAAATATGTGGTATAAACCTCAATACATCCCTAAACTAAGATCTATGGGTATATTATTATCATTATTAATATTTCCCATTGATAGTTATTTCCATTCATTTATCAAATTACGTGTGGATTATGGTGTGTTTTATTTCGTGAAATGATATTTTTAGAGTAGGAATTCTTTACTATTTATGGGCTATTGAAGCAATTCAAAGGTGAAACTATTTTTTATCATCACCATTAATGACTCGTTTATAGGCATTATCTAGGTTCTCCTTGTTAGGTACCACATGTACCTTCTCTTATCCCCTATCTTTTGAAGGGTTGAAGGTATTACAAAAGGTACTGGATCACCGAATGGAAAAATATAGTATCCCAAACTAATATTTGATTGTTTTGATAGTATGTTTGTAGGTTCAGTGCTTTAGTTATGCTAGATTGACAAAATAAAAGTTGCATGCAAAACAATGTCGTGCCAAAAGGCCCTATAATATAGTTGTTTTGGAGAATAAATAGGAAGAAGACCGTCAGTAAGAGAAGGTACACATACCAATAATAATAATTTTGATAGTACATCGAGATATGTGAGGCATGCAAGCAATGCATGTAGCGGAAGATGTAGGTACAATTATCAAAATAGTTTATTTAGTCAAACTTATTACCTTTCTTTTTTGCATTGACTTAGCCACTTTCAATTCACTAACTCTAAAATAGCTAATAAGTGTTGGCTAATAATGGTGACGATTAGTGGTATTATGTTTCATTAGGTTGCAACATCGCAAACTTGTGAAGCATAATAACACTAATCTTCACCGTTGCTTGGCTGAACACTTGTTATATTTTGTGAGATATAGTTCATGTGGATAGAGTTCTTGAACTTTGTCCTCATGGACAGTTTTGTTTGATGATGATATTTACAGGTATGTAGAAAAAAATTTAATATTTTGAAAAAATAGTTATTGTAAGTGGATTACTTCATTCAATCACTTAATGAAAATATATTGTATAGTCCAAGCTCTCATGGTGTTTAGAGCTTGGGAATTACTGGGTTAGGTTCGAGTTGCTTTCTAATATAAGGTTTCTATAATAAAACACCTTAAAGAAGAAATCCATAACATTTGGCAGAATTTTGGCAAACCCCTGTTGTCGCTACAATTTGGAAAATACCGGGTTAGGTTAGAGTTTCTTTCTAACCTAGGGATTTTATAATCATCTTGAATGATCTAGGAATTAGGTTCGAGTTTCTTGCTTATAACAAAATATGGCTCGGCAATCCTGCTCGGGGCAGTGACCGATTTTCATCCTTCTCCATCGAACCGAGCATACATGTGAGCAGAAAAACTCTATCTATCGTGGCTATGGTGGAACTCGAATCCTTCTCTAAACCTCCCTTAAGCATCTCATTTAGGTGGGGTCGGCTTAATAGCTTATTTGGGAACCAGTTGCTGACATAACTCACATTAAAACAACCAAACCA
>LPNX010860265.1:147206-148896 GCA_001517045.1 Pseudotsuga menziesii
AACTGTTTAATGACAATAACCATTAAAATGAAAGAAAGGTGTAAATATCCTGAACAAAGTATATGCTCTTAATTGAAGCAATTATGACTAGAAAATACAATTAGAATATGAATGATATAATAAACATCCACTAGCTAATAATTACCTTTCATCTTCCTCAATCTACCTTTCCCCTTCAGTTGCTCCCCTTCAAATTTGTTATTGGAGTCCGAATCACAAATGCGATGTAAATTGAGCTTTGACGCTAAAATAGGAAGATATTCAGTAACATACAACATGTTTTGGTATACCATATATCCTTCCATCATAGAACCCTCAGCATGTGCTCATTGTCTCACCAAACCCTTCATAAATTTCAAGTGCCTCTCAACCATCCACATGGACCTTGAGTGCACAGGTCCACACAACTCAATCTCCTCAACTTGGTGTATGAGGTAGTGTTCATGTGCATTGAAAAATGCCGATGGTAGATGCTTCTGGATTTCACACATGCGATGGGGAATTTCTCTCCTCCAATACTTTATATCTTCTTTATGGATTTCTTTAGATGTCAACCATCTACAAGTGACGCAAACCAATAACGATATTTAACAAAAATAAACATTAAATTACAATATATGCTGAAATAGTGCACAAAAAAAACAAATATAAATTATACGGAGAATTAAAGAAACACTAAGCACATGCAAGTAATCGCTAGTTACCTCATGCATTTACCAAGATTATATATAGCTTGTTTGACATTGTTGTTGAAGTTGTCCGGGAGAGAGAGAGGTAGAACATACTGTATCAATATACAAACCATGCCATTTATTAAACAAAGAGTATACAAACAAGAAAAAAATATACGCAGTAAAATGAAAAAAAATAAATTATATGGACATAACAGTAATAATTACCTTTATGAAGACATGCCAATAATGTGTTTTGACCCCCGCAAAATCACCTATTTTGGTTATGATATTCTTCAAGTTCACACAAAATCCAGTAGGAAATTTAATTTTTCGCATTACTTCTTTGACAACATTGCTTTGTTGCTTCGTAAACATCCATGGAATTGAGTTTATATTAACTTGTTCTTCGTTGGTATGAAATTGGATGATGTCTTTCATTGCATGGTTGCTTTCTTGAATGTCTTTGCAAGCTTTCACAACTATATCTTTCTCCCTCCTTAGCTCTAGTAGTCGCCATAAGGTTTCAGTAACATTCTTTCCAATATACAGTGTATCAAACAAATGAGCAATTTGTAGGTGCTCATAGTAGGGAAACCTGCTGAATTGAATAGTATAACTTTTCATTCCTCATGGAAGCCCATTAATGCCTTCATGATCACGATGGAAATCATGAATATTAGTTTATAAATAAATTACATCATAAATCAAATATGGCCACTACAGTAAATAACTCACAATAGAAATAAAAATACATAACAATTCATATACGATGATCCATATGTACCATGATGATGATTTCTATTGTATTGCATCTTCCAAAGGTGAGGTGTCATTCTCTGTGGTTTTAATGCAATCTTATGCTTCCCATTGAAAAGGATTTTTTCAGTTGTTCTATACCTATGATTCTTAGAGAGAAAATGCCTATACTCATCAAACACCTCCTTTCTTAAGCTTTTTGAACGACGAGATTTTATCTTAGGACCACAAACTAGACATGCAAATTTACCCTTTGTCTG